>JARYHS010001707.1:0-16847 GCA_031002005.1 Vandiemenella viatica | reverse complement strand
CATTGCCTAAGCATGACAATAATAATTAAAACAAGTTGCTAGAAATCTCTTAATAAACAGATTCTTTTTTTTTTTTTTTTTTTTTTTTTGAAACTTGGAGCATATCTTCTATAATCCCAAACAAATCACCATTCCATATTCGCGGTTTATTTACGGAATTACCCAGCGAGTAAGGAGCTTTTACTGTATTTAACTCAATTCTTGTTAACTATAACTGCTCATTCACGCAATCGTCAGGAATGTTTTTGTATTAGTCTTTCCAGTTATTAAATTGATTGTAAATATCGTTGTGATGAATAAACGCACTAAATAAACGGTGAATTAAACACCTTTACGTGTTTCCTTCTCGGTGTTTTGATTGCGAGACTGACGCAGTTTCAGATTGTAGTAGTTCCGGTGGCTGCCGCCAGGGGCGTTGCTGGTTGCAGTAGGCCAGTGCGTGGTTTGTAAAATCCAGAATTGGTAAGGTAAGAAAATGGTGCGGGAAGAACTTTTCACTTTGGTTTTTAACAGTTTTTGCGTTTGAGCTGTAACTTTCGTGTAGTCATCAAGCTTTTCTGTGTGTACCCGTATTCCACCGTGTGTACGCTATATCGAGCAGTAATATTGTTTAAACTTTACGTAATGAAGTAATTTTGCGACGGATTCTGAAACAGCTTAAAACACAAAATCGTGAACTGCTGCAACAAGACATCGGCTGAAGAAACCACTAACAGTGTAATGCCTTTAAGTCTTCTCTGTACGGTAGTTGTGCGATTTCTATCTGATAATCGTTCAGTGCAAAGGATCCACATTCATGACGAATGTTAATTCTAATGACACGTGACTGAAGTCCACCATTGTTGCTTCAATTGTTAAAACTTACGATTGCTATATTTGTGCTTACGTTTTTTTCTGTATAAGTAGTTTTTTTTCACGTGTCAAAAGTTATTTCCCATATCTGGCGTGGTGGATGAATGGTAACGCTCTGGCCTCGTGTTCTGGAGTATGTTGGTTCGAATCCCCGTCCGGGCATCCGACATCGGTTTCACCAATGCTACCGAAAATAGGCCATGGCCCAATTCCATCCCATTTCTTCCCCCAGTCCTTTCCCGCCTCTAATGACCCCGACGTCGACGAGGCACTGTTTAAACTAAAGCACGCGGTTGTGTTAGGAACAGTTGGCAACACTGCGGCTGTTCCACTCCCACCCTCTCCTCCTGTGCAGCCGTCATCTGTTTCATTATATTACGTCCATTAATATGAAAGTTAGAGTAGATCTTTAATCATTTTTAATGCTGAAAAATCAATACTTCTGAGTACACTAAATATTTCGCCAACCATTATGTAATACAGTTGTCACAATTAAATTAAATTCTCAGTTTTTCAGATTAACAGCGTCGTGGCTGTTCTATTCAGCGTGCTCCCCTCCTCCCCCTCTCGCTAGCTGTTCCTTCAGCATTTCAGTCTCACTGGACTCAACTTACAGTAACTAATGCAGCAATCAGTGCATTATTTACATACTGAAGAAAAGTAAATTTGTTAAACTCCAAACAGCTCATTTTATTTATGAAGCTGACATGAAAAATATAACAGTTTTCATACAGTAACTGAAAATTTAAAAAAAAAAAAATCAGGAATCTTATAAAGCAACAAAGCAGAAATGTGAAGACAGTATACATGTAAAATTAAGTTCAAGTAAACAGGAAATGTAATATATGTAAAATTTTATTCTGATTCTTTTGTAACTAAGTTCGTAATTCGAACACAGGATTTTTTAGGCGTGTTCTTCTATGGGATTTTTAATAGTTGCGGCCGAGCGTGGTGGGTAAGTGGTAACGCTCTGGGAGGACGTGGGTTCCAATCCCTTTCCAGACATCCAGAATTACCCATTCCATAATCACCTAAATCAATCCAGGTTAATGGCAGGATGGTTCCTTCAAAATGCCATGGCCGAATTCCATCCCGATCTTTTCACCCAGTCCTTTCTCTTCTCTAATGACCTAGACGTAGACGAGGCTTAAAGCCATAAGCAATAAAGTAGTATTATTCAGTGTTTATGTAATGCTGTAGTTTGTGTCGCTAATTGTGAACTGTTAGAAGACAATGTAACATGTGATGTACCGGTATTTAAATCTTCTATGCCACTTATGCCGCCATCTCTTTTCATTCTCTGTTCACTGTTACAGGTAATCATTGATTCCTTATGAACCACTGTCACCGGTAACATTAATGTCTGCACTTAACTAAAGTCAGCCTCCTGCTTGTTTAATTTAGAGGTTTTTGTGCGATTTTCATATTGGCCGAAGCTTAATCCTTTTCTTGAAAACAGTGTACAGGTATATTTCACGTTTCAGTTTGAATTATTATCTTTTTATCCAGTCGCATTTTTATTTGATACACATTAATCATACGCTGCAGATATTTTCGATTTTAGTGAATTTTGTCTGTATTGCACGCTATGGCTTTATTACAATTTTTTTGACAGGGTGCCAACTATAAAGGAAAAGTCATAATTATGAGAAATAATAGAAGAATCAGTTCCCTTGTTTTTCGTTCGGCTGTTTAGTGTCTTTCTTTTTGTGCACATGACCATTGTAAAATTTTAGAAATGTAAAGAAATTTTGTATATCATAGACTCAGAGATTGATTCGTATTAATGTCTCTTGTATTTGTTGTGTCGGAATACTAGCCCCCATTACTCACTGTTTACGGTTGAAAATAAATTATCCATACCGTGCTAAGCTGTGATTATAGGTGACGTACTTTGTTTGTTTGTTTCTGTCACTTTAGATCTGCCACTCTTGTGGCTATAGGCTACAATACGGGACCAGATAGGTATTACAAAGAAATTGAAATTCAGTTAGAAATAATATTTATAAATTCGGAAACATCATCCAGTATTTTATGAGAAATAATAATGATTTATATTTTTACATCAACAAATAAAATCTGACTTTTCGTCTATTCTTCACGTCAAACCAAACACCAATCACAGCGCCTGACGTCACATGTTATGAAACATATACGAAAGTAAGCTGTGTTAACTTGTATTTTTTAACCATTTGTTTGAGTTTTTGCCACACAACTGTTATAGGACTGAGTAATAAGAGGCGTGGTAACGATCTTCCTAGTTGACGTTGTTTGCAGATTGTTTAAACCTTTCTTATCATGAATCCAGGATTTATTAAAGCCGACAGTCGAAGTCTCTGGAAACAGGATACAAACAATTGGAAATTTCTTTGCCACTAATTCTGATTTTTGAGCTGCTAGGTTTCGAAATGGGAAAACATCTGTGTGCGTATTGCAACTATTTGCCTAATAAATTGAATTTTAAAACAAAAGAAAGTATAATCTCTACCTAGTGCAAATGGGTTAACATTTGTTATGAATATGGTGTGGGATTTTTTGTGTGTATTAGTACGTACCCATGAGACTTAAACTTTTTCTTTCACGTATTTTCAGATCGGCGAAACAATCATAAGGTGACAATGCCATAGGGTATGTGCAACTTCTTCGTGGTTCGAGTATCAAGTGCAAGGCGTGCGCGGAACAGAAAGTTAGTTCGAAATCTTATGCAGCGACCATAGTAGCTGATAAAACGAAGGGAAGTGATAAGCATTCAGTGCCATAACTCTACGGATCTAAGTTCGAATAAATCCAAATGGTCCAAGTTGGCACTAACATTAAATACATTACAACAAAGTAACTCTCAGCCAGAAAAAAAAAATGCACCCACAGACTGCGGTCCCAAATATTTTGCTACTGATACGATGTATACAAGAAAATAAAACACCAGACGTTTATAACTGTGCCTAGTGTGAGACTATGAGAAACTGTCACTTCAGTATTTAATTAATGAACACAGCTGTGATATTGGTTGTCTTTTCACAACAGCAGGGCAGGATGTATTTGTTGATGGTAAACTTCTTTTTATATTATCCTGATATTGAAATTTTGATGGATGGCGTCCAGGCTTCATCATTATTTTCTTTACAGAGCCTGTTTTGTGGTACCGCATGTAGTTTTCCATGTCATTTAACAGCTAAAACACAAATAAGTAGGTACATTTTGTACTTATGTACTAAGCACTTAGGTGCTGAATTATTTGAACTACAAGTATGCAGTTTGTGATTAAGACACTATTTTCGCATATTTACATCAAAGTGATCCTCACAAAAACAAATCAGTCATTTTGCCGACATTCCACCGTATTGTTGTCTTGTTAGTTGCAACCTCTTGATTCGTATGTCTGCTTGTCGCGGTTCATCATTAAATAATTTGTTTGAAGAACATATATGTAAGTGTTGGTACATTTAGACACTAAGACAACGATTTTCTTTCGTTCCATTATAATGATAAATTCACAAAACGCTTGAAAGCACTTAATACTGTTGGAACAAGTCCCATGTCAAGTTCTTTGCACACGTATGACCTCACGCACTACAAGATCACGTGATTTACTATTTGCACGTAAATTTAAACAATTTAACGTTTACACATGGTTGTATGTGCTACTTATAAACCCTACTTTAATAATGTACTACTTCTCGTGGCTAAATTTTTCCACAACGGTGAATTTAAAGCACCATCTGAGAATTTGTCAGGTATCCGTAATACGATTCATGTGGGCACACTTGGGACCAAATATCATACATTTGGGATTGTCCATAAACTACGTGGCTCGTCCCAAAGGGGGGAGGGGTTGGCTGGAAAGCTACGTTGGGCTACGTGAGGGGTATGGGTGTTCCGAGCCAGGCCACGTAGCTTTTCTTTCATATTATTTGTCACAGTTAAAATGAGGTACAGAACACACAACAGCATGTGGATATTTATTTCTGTCATTTAATTAACCCCGTATGTAATTTACGATAGTCTGACAAGAGAAAACAGTACAAAATGTTTTCTGGAATCAAGATGGGAAAAAGCAACGTGCTACTGGGGGGGGGGGGGAGGAGGGAGTAGAGGCAAAAGCCACGTCGGGCTTCGTGGGAACGAGGGAGGGTGGTTAACCGGAGGCCAAAATGGAGCTACGTGGTTTATGCACGCTCCCTTTAGCACAACAGCTTCTGGGTGCTGGATTTTAATTTACGCTAGGCACGTAGGCATTAAGTTTAATCCTGGGTACAATAGCTTTATTATTTTACAAACATCAACACTGTCTCAGTTGAGCAACATTATGTCGATAAATGATGTTGCACAAAAATTATGCTCGTCTGAATACGTTAATACTCGCTTCGGGAGAACATGGATTCGAATCCCCATTCGGCCTGTTTTCCATATTTTCCCGAAACCACTCTGTGACTACAGGGGTGGTTCCTTCGAACGGCCATGAGACCAGCCCGTTACCGCCTACCCGCCACGCTCAGTTCCGTGCTCGCCACCCACCTTCCCATAGTTCCAGTGGCGCATTCACAGTACAACTTGTAGGACCTACGAGATCCGATTTTCAATTTTAAAAAAGCCTCTTGATGGTCCGTGAAAGCGGTTACAGGTTCCTTTCGAATCACTAAATATTTTTTTAACATAAAAATAATAAGATTATTATACATTTTAATTTAAATACAGACTGCAAAGATTCTGTAAAATAATAATAGTTTCACGTGATCTAACAATTCCAGTCACAGAGTTTCTTATCAGCCGCGCAGTGCACCTCTATCGTTGTCACCTATTTTTAAAAGGAAACCTACAGATTGACGTGAAATTCGAACCACGGAGCGTCCCAGCATCTTAGCATTAACATATCAAAGCTTTGCCAGAGGTGACTGTCAATATTAAGATCCATGAAAATTGCAACTGAGACAGGGGTCTGAACCAGGGAACTTTCAGTACCCCAGTCGTACGTCGTATTCGTCTGATTCAAGAGACAAATCTGGATGTAATGACAAATAAATATTCAAACATATTAAAAATCAACGTCCTTTTTATCTATATCATTTATTATTGGTATTCCAAAACACAAATGTACTTTTATATAATTGAATAAGTATATATTTATGGAAGGTCCACGATTCAAAATCCGGAACCTAAAGTAATGCTGAAAAAAGGGCACTTTTCTAAAGCAATTAGTGACGCTAAGACAACATTTAGTTGTAAAGATCCAGAAATTTCTAAACTCTTTGTATACCATTCTCCATATCGTCCAGCCCGACACCAGCCCCCACAGTCAATAATTAAACCAAACTAATGACGGCCGACGCAAGGTGCGGTGTCGTTTGAACTCACTTCAATTCGAGTGAGCGACAAAAATAAGAAAAGTGTCTGTCGGTGACAGTGCGGGCTCGGTGGAGTCTATTGTAGCCCGACCTTTACTTTACATGCAAGTACAAACTTGTAAATTCGTCGCTTAGGTAATAACACCGTTTAGTTCATTGTTACTTTCATTGCAAGATCGTCAGGAAACAACCAATTTTTTTTTATTAGCCAAGCTACGATGGGCAGAATCTCGAATAAAGAGAAATGAATAAAATAAATTGCAATGTAAACAAAACATCCGCTATACACCCACATTAAAAACTGCGGATGGGAAAGCGGATGTAGGATTTCATGCTAAAGTTTCGCACTTGCAGATGCGGATATCCGTTACATCCCTAGTGGACATGCAGAATGGATATTTCAGTTTTATTACTACCACTTGTGGTTTGGTTGAAATGCGGCCTAGACCAGAATTAAAATAGTTATCTTGTTACTATACATCGTAAGCTTAATTGGGAATAGCTGGAAGTAGTTTTCATCGCAATACACGTTTTGTCACTAACATGGTTCTCATGAAATTACTAACAATAATAGATAAATTCTTTGCCCCTTATGCAACACAAGATGGCATTATAAAACACTTATAAACATTAGAAAATGAAATAATCACAATGTGAACTTTGCGTTTGTAATGGATTCGCAATATGGCCGCTGCCACCACCGCGCATGCGCAGTATCAGCCGAGAGTTTAGAGGCGGCGTCACAGATTTAACGTCATTTCTCCTCCATATATTTTCTTCCTCCATGATTCTCACTGCACACGTAGACGGAATTAGCGCTCCATCCGTCAATTTAAAAAGACACGTTTTACATCTGAGTAGTGACGGTGGTTTCTGTTTTCCTAATTTTTGTTTTTCTGGGTCGGATGATTATGTTAAGAGTGGTTTATATCTGTTAATGTGCCATCAATCAGTTTTCTGTCGCTACTTGGTAATACTGTACTATATAAGGAAGTGGTTTTAAATCGATTTTCTCACTATCCATGCTATTGGCAGTTTAGCTGGCGGCTCGCCTGCTGGTCAATTCTGGTATTAGTTCCGGTAGTAAACCAACCTAAGGCAGGGGTGGCCAACCCGCATCCCGCTGGCCACATATTTTCCGACCTGCGAGATTCATAACACTTTTACAAAATATTTTTTATATTTCATTTTTAGTGTTGTATATTTCTTTACAATGTGCGTCTAGTGTCATTATTATTATATTATCTATGCTTACATGTAAGAATAATAGCAAACACAATAATAACTCATTATGTTTCAATTTTTTAACATAAAAAAATTGTCTATAGTCTAAGACGGGGATATATAATTTTATATGCGGCCCTCGGAGTTATAATGCATTTCCAAAGTGGCCCTCAAGATCTTTTGGGTTGGCCACCCCTGCTCTAAACGTATTACTGTATTTCTCTATAACAGCTAACCATCAACTCGGTCAAATTTACCTTTTTTTTAACTAATTACATTTATTTCCTCCATCCCTAGTTTATATTCGCTAAAATGTGTGTCTCGTTCGCCATTAATGAGGTGCTGAGGTGTTTTTCTGGAATTCCGGATCCCCCCCTCTGGGGAGACTTCGTGAGATTTGATCGGATCCCTCCCCCCCCACTGTAAAATGATGTGAGATTTTGACGAACCCCCTCCCCCCCCTTCCAATCGACCTCGCAACTTATTGAGACCATGTTTTAGTTTTTGTACGTTTTTTTTTAACACAAAATAAACAGCTGTATCATTCTACAAGAATTTCGAAACCTCACGTGCGATTTCCATTGACCCCCTCCCCCTTGGTGTGGTTTCGCCAGACCCCCTTCATTTCATCTCACGTAATAAATGGACGGCTCCTTAGTACTGTACTGTGAAGCGCGTACTGTGTAGTCGTCAGTTAGTCAGTGCGGAAATACCGCCTGCAGGAAAAATACACTGGCAGACACTCTGACGAGAGGGGAAAATTCAAGTACGTTCACACTTGGGAATAGGCATTTAAGGGCATTTCCTAATATTTGCGTTTTCAGTTTGGCCTGGAGAAAAATGAATTTTGGCAAAGGTTTTTTTGTTGCATCATATGAATAGGGAAATCTGGTATGTTCTTTACTTGTTTCTGAATTACAGGTAGGGCAGAATAAAATACACAAGTTCGAGCATTAGTTTTGTTATTGTATTCACGCCTTATTAAATTAACACAATCCTGGTGGCTAAGAGAAGCAAAACGTCGACTTGGTAGAATGTTTGGTATCTTCAGTCCTGATCTTTCCAGTTTCTGGTACGGTGGATTTATACCTAACCACAACGCTTTGTAATTATACTGGTAGTATCAGATAAAAAAGAAAAAATTCTTCCTCCCACTGTGGCATTTCGAATTTGAAGTGCACTCAAATAAGTTGAAATTAGTAGTAAGGTTTTATAAACAGAAATAACTACAGTATCAGAATGAAGGCATAGATGAGGAAATGTACCACACAGCTGTGGTTGTATTAATTCTTCAACAACCCTGTATGTAGATTTGTTTTATTATTGAGAATTGAATGTGTCTGACGTCGAGGTGATGGGAACGGGATGAAAAAGCCGCCTCGGAGTTTTAATTGTGATGCATAGTTTATTTATTTCTTTTGAGATGTAAGTTAATAAATATAATCATTGTTCAGAGAGCGCAGATTTTTCAGTTCCCTGGTGTTGGATCAGCGGATGGTCTGAACTTAAAGCAATCTATCAGCTGTAAACATATTTGCGCATATTTGATAACTCAACTAATTCGCAGTATTTGTTAAATATACTGGAGATGAGCTGTTTCTACTTGAGCAGCTGCCTCAGCTCTCCGCTGCTCAGGTCGTGCGCCGTGTGTCCCTGGTTGCTCCTCGCCGTCCTGTCACCCCGGCCTCCAGCAGCGCTCTCACCACGGCGGAGTGGCCCTCACTGGCTGCGTAGTGCAGCGGCGTCTGACCAACATCGTTCCTCACGTTGACGTCTGTGGTCTCCAGCAGCAGCCGCGCCACCTCCACACGGCCGTCTTGTGCCGCCACGTGCAGCGCAGTGACTCCCCACCTGTTGTTTCTGGCAGTGGAGTCGGCCCCTGCAGCCAGCAGCGCTCTCACCGTCTCCACGCTGTCTGTGAAGGCCGCGCAGTGCAGCGCCGTCAAACCACTCTCGGTCTTCGCGTTAACGTCTACGCCGTGCAGCAGCAGCCGCACCGCACCTGCGCTGCCCGCCCGCGCTGCGAAGTGCAGAGGAGTCTTCTTGTTCTTGTCCACGCTGTTGGAGTCCGCCCCGTCCACCAGCAGTGCTCTCACCGCCTCCTCGTCATCTCGCTCTGCCGCCCAGTGCAGCGGCGTCTTCTCGTCTTCATCTCTCTCGTTGACGTCCGCCCCCGCCGCCGCCATCGTGGAGACTGCTTTGCTCCTGCCCTGCTCCGCCGCCCACAGCAGCGCAGTCCACCCCTCCTGGTCGGTGCCGCCCCCAGCAGTGCCCTGACTGTGCGCACGCTGCCTATGTCCGCCGCCAGCAGCAGCGGCCTCTTGTCCCCCGCAGTGGTGTCCGCCCCCGCCGAGCACAGTAGCTGCGCTGTGGCCGCGTGTCCCGCCGCCGCCGCCAGCTGTAGCGGCGTCCTGCCCTCTGTGTCCCTGCACTCCGCCTGGGCCCCGGCCCTCAGCAGCACTCCCGCCACGACGGGCCCGCCGCCGCCTCCACACGCCGCCGCCTCGTGCAGCGCAGTCCACCCGTCAATCTCTCTCTCGCCACCTCCAGGTCCGCCCCCGCGTCCAGCAGCATCCGCACGGCGGCGGGCTGGCCGTGCCTCGAGGCCACGTGCAGCGGCGTCGACGACGCTTCGTCGACTACCTCGCTCACCAGCCCCGGCCGGTGCCGCAGCGCCATCCGCAGCAGCTGCAGGTGTCCCGCCCGACAAAGTACTCTCATCACAGGGCGACTACTCTCTGGAGCCTCCAGCTGGCGCTTTGTTTCTTCCAACTCGCTGCAGCTGACGGCACCGGCCTCCAGTAGCGTCTCCAAGAAATCAGGGAATCGCCGAGCGGGTTTGCAAACCACTTCCTGGTTTGTAAAAGCGCTTAATAACAGCTCAGCCATCTCGTCCATTGGAGACCTGTACAAACAAAGCACAACTCTATGTCAGCACACGACGCAGTTAAAAAGCTTCAATAAACTCATATCTAGCAGTAGTACAGATTGTTTGTTACCCCTCTAACTCATTTCTCCTTTGCCACGCAACACCTCTCAATTTTAATTAGTATTATTTCATTATTTTGGTACTGGTTGCATACCCACCTTTTGGTAATAATCAAAGCTTACCAATTACTTCTAACATAAGTACATCTATTTCAAGAAGAAACTACCGCACACCTGATAGTACTTATAGTAGTCCTCAAAGTGCAGATGCGGGATTTCGATGAAGTGGGTGAGAACAATGTGCACACCTCACTAAAGCCACGATGTCACATTCCAAATCACTTTCGCATTCACGCATTCCAGTATCAAAAGCCACACTAATTACATTTTAAATGATGATGTAGGTATGTCAATGATATAACCTGGCTTTCGACAAGCATATTGTGACATACGCTAATATGTAGGTGCAGCAAAATGATTGTAAATCACAGAGTGAAGTTTCACGATGAAATAATGATCATGTATCTTCACTTGTGGTTTAGCACATTGTAGCCCCACAAAATCAGTAATCATTCTGACAGAGCTTTTACTGTCGAAAGAAGTAAATAACAAGGGGTTGGCAATATTTTGTTGTTTTCGGTGGCAATATCTTCAACATAATATCTTTGTTTGGAAAAGTTGCACCTAGATGGGTACGATCTGTATGACCTGACGAGGCTCTTTTTACTTGTTACATGTTCGCGCACTTCTAGACTCCGGAGTTCTCCATGGAAATGACACACACCACTGTTTTCGTGCGCTTTCGAGGTGTGAAAGGTGTCCCTTGCAAATGTTAAAATTGTGTCAATTTTCAACCAATAATCTTCTTAGAGGATGACACCGTATATTTTGAACTTTTAAAAGTTCACAAAAGTCACTAATCAAATGTTTCGTAGCAAATTTTCTTTTTAGAACCATCATCTGGAACCCCATACTGCGGTGACAGTGGTTATGAGTGTAGTCAGGTCTATATTGTGAGGTTCACTGATTATAATCTTTATAGTGCAGTCCTCATTACCAACGTACACACAGTAAGAAAAACTGCAGCTGCAGAAGCCAGCAGCCAAAGTTTGGTCAGATCACCCGTATTGAACGACATGTCACCAGGATGGAAGTACCAAGCAAAAAGGGAAGCCAAGTTTGGTCCGATGGGGGACGTTAAGTCCGTCGGGTTTTCTGTAATGTGAGCAGCCAGTGACACAGACGGGCAGCAATGTGTCAGTCAGCACCGATTGTTAACTTACCCATCAGATAACCCCCAATTATAAGCTGTAACTTGTGGGGAGTTTATACCTGTAAAATTCATCCACATGTCCTAAAATTTTCGAAGAAAACAAAACGTAAAGATAAACAATAGAGATTTGTCAATTAGAACTGCAGTGTGATGAGTAATGACTTTTACTGCTCGAGTTTTTGTGTCCATAGATAAGAGACGGATACAATTCCGCCTACTATGCAATCGTTGACTCTGAAATCAAAGTTCCTGCCACTGCAACTATCCTAGGCAATGAACAGATTCGAACTCTCGACGTACACTCCATATTTACTATTGTCGAAAGTCTTCAACTGATGGTTTTGCTGTAACTCTCAGAACTATGACGGATCAAACTGAAAAACGAGTTGGAATACATACTCCAAAATATAGGATTTCTCAATTCAAGTAGTAATTGGATCCCTACATTCTGTTTTCAGGGACCTTGAAATTGACGTTTAAAACTTTTGTCAAAATTACTTCTAACTTGGGGACCATCAGACTTGTTAAGAAGCGGATTTCGATCTCCTTCATATATGTTGAAGGGTACACAGCATATATGTCTATTGTATAGTCGTTTCTCAAAATGCGCCCTAGTTTTTGAGATTGTCGCACTAAAAAAAAAAAATTCTAAATGTTCTCTATATAGTAAATTATTGCCCCACATGATCAAATGGTCTATGTGTTAGGGTGTTAGATTCATAATTTTCTGACCAGAGTTCAAATTCCCGCAGAGTCAATTATTTTATTTATTTTATCTTCAGAAATTGTCAAGCTTGACTTTTATTGCACGAATAAAATTTAAAACAAATCACATTGCTTATAACAGATACACAAAAGGTAAATTCGACCCATATATCACAATGGCTTCTAATGCATCGCTCACACCCAATGAAATTAAGTCAGGAGGCGAATCTGCTAGTAAACTGGAATCTGACAAGAATTTTGCAATGTTTATAAGCACTTGTCACTTGTTCTTCCATTTCCTTGTTGAGCTCCATTTTTCGTCACGGATAGGCCTACTATTTTATTTTCAACCATTTACACGGAACCGTTGTTGGAACAAATCGAGTGTAGAAGAAAGAAAAAAGAAACTATTTGCCCAATGCTACGTATTTCATTTAAAATACCTCTTGATAATATGCAAGTAAAGAAACGACGAAGATGAAATAAATAACATGATAGTAACTATTTCAATTGAAAACGCACCGAAACAACTTATTAACAAAAAGTGAAAAAAATAATGTAAGAATGGAGACTTTCCCGACGTATGATTGCAATGAAGTTTTCAAGGGTGTGCGGCCGATTTGTATTGTGAAAAGACAATCCGTCGGTAGACCCGTGAATTCATTACGAAAAAAAGAATGTCAGGGAAAAAAATGACGTTGAATTGTAGGTAATATGATTTGTTTTAAATATTATTTCAAGCAATAAAAGTATGTAAATGAAGTTTAAACAAAATAAAAAAGTCAAATTTCACAATTTCTGAAGATAAAAATAAATAAAAATATTTGATTCTGCGGAGATTTGAGCTCAGGTCAGCAGATTATGAAACTAACAGCCTATCGCATAGACCTCGGCCCCATTTGTTAATATGGGGCAATAATTTACTGTATAGACAACATTTAGATTTTTTTTTTTTTTTCTTGCGAATATCTCGAAAACTAGCGCGCATTTTGAGAAACTACTACACCACAGACATATATGCTGTGTATCCCTTCAACATATTTGAAGGAGATCGAAATCCGCACTTAACATGTCTGATGGTCTGCAAGTAAGATGTCGAGGACGTATTCCGCCTTCAGAGGTATAATGTATCGCTCCTCTATCAAAGCAGGAACAAGCTCTCAACTCGCAGACCTCAAGCAGCCGATCCCAGATTTTGGTTAGCGGGCGACCGGTCGTATTAGGGTGGCCCTTATTTTTCAACTTTTGAAAAGACACTTCTCACCCACCCTCATCTTGTTCCATTTTTTTAATGCTATGCAAAATTTCAGTTCAGTCAGAATACTAAAAGGCGACCCTAATCGATTCCGAAGTTTTCCGAAAGTCTTAGACGCAGATAAACAATAGTTTCTTTTTTAAATTTTCTTGCATTCAAAAATTGTTCAGACTTTTTCTTCATATTGTAAGAAGATGTGGCAGTAAACAGTATAGAGAAGGGTTGTTGCAAAGTCAGAGCCAGAACGCAGTTATAGGGCAAAGACGGATTTACTGCCATCAACCAAGTTTGTAAACAAAAAATTTTTGATAACAACTTAAGAACACTCATTAAATATACAAAACCTAGGCTATTAGTAAAAATAAATGATTAAAAATAACAACTGATGAGTGATTCTAAACTTTTTTTCTCTCATAGAAAAATGTTTAGAACCAGCCATCAGAGGTTATTACTTAAACTTTTTTCTTCATAACAGTTTGTGCAGCTGAAAAGTGATTATGAAGTCTTCTTCCTATCCCAGTGTACTTCTCCAGGTAATTCTTCCAATAATTAAAAAAGGATTTTTATGTCTCTCTTGCTGGTTACATTTCCAATCAAATCGTCGGTGCGAAATCTTTTCCTCTACAACATAACAGTTGTAAAACTTACGACGAAGCGCCACAACAGTGATTAAGGAAATTTCCGTTTTTGTCCTACCAGAAGAAGTGACCACTAAAATGGTAAGTCACCCAAACCGTACGCGACGTGGAAATATTTGCAGAAAAAATTTACATTAGAACTGCAGAGAAGTTTTTATGGAAATGTTGGAAGACCTCTTTGACTTAGCTCGTTCAGACAATTTGTATGTAAGTCTTTATAGGTGGATATCAAAAGCAATTTACGCATTCAAAATTCTTTCAAGAACAATTCAAGTTGTCTCTCAGTAAAAGAAGTCTTTAAGAATATACATACTTCTCTGTTTTAGCGTCGTTTCTTTCGCCAGAAGCAACTAAAGCACTATGTCATGTCTTCCTCTTTATGTGTCAATTTGAAAAAATTATCAAGATATTGATCCACAATCAACGAGTCTGCTGCGATAATGATTTACAGTTATCTATGATATTCAGCAGCACTGATCCAATATAGGTAAAGGAAAGTGTGACAGTGAAATATGAAGAAGAGGAAGAAGAAATAAATTAAAGAGATACATTCGGAATGAACAGGGGTGGCCAACCCGCGGCCTTGATGATTTTTCCGGCCCGCGACAATCATCACACTTTTACAAAATATATTTAAACCAATGTATTGAAAAAATACATTATATGTTCATCCAAATATTCACAAATTAATCGTCAAAATCATGAGAAAAAATTATTTTTACGAATAAATGACAGATATTGCCTGTTTTATTTATGAGTTTACATCAATGACTTCGCAGGATAGTTAAATTATATTCTACGAACTCATGATGCACACGCATCTTGGAACATGTAACATAACAGGTTCTATGTCTCACTCTTACGTGACTTAATCTAAAACGAATATGGCGTTACATAATTTATGTGGCCCGCGGAGTTATTATGAACTTCCAAAGTGGCCCGCAAGATCGTTTGGGTTGGCCACCCCTTCTCTAGAAGATGGTTGCTATAGAGGAAAAGCTTCTCTCGTGTGAACAGCTTCGGATTTCTGCTTGAAAATACTGGTCCAGGCTGTATGACAACGGAAATGCTGCGTGAAAATAAAAAGTCTTGCTATTGACTACAGCAGTAGTATGACGTCATTAATAAATGGTAGCGGAGTCGCGATCTTTGGTAGACCCTGGATACGAACACTTACTTGAAGCTTCTTTCATTAGCAGCCCGAGAAATACGAAAACAAAACAGTTATGAGAAGGAGTACATGACCCTACAGAAGACCTCAAGGTCTCAAAGGAGTGTTTTAGAACCTACCTGAGGAATAATTACCATAACTTCAAGTTAACAAGGGTACACCGTTGAAGAGATGTGGCATCGATTTATATGTATAGTCAGGGAAGTTATGGAAATACACATAACGAAACGGACAATAAAAGGGGAGAAAGATCCACCATGGTACACACGCGAAGTCAAAAGATTACTCATAAACCAAAGGATACACGCACGCTCAAGGAGAAAGGGGTGTCTTAGCGATATAGAAACCTTAGCTCAGTTAAGAGGACGTGTTGAGAATGTGATGTGTGAGGCCTTCAACGATTTTCGTTCCAACTCTCTCTCTAAGAGTCCCACAGAAAACCCAAAGAAAGTTTGGTCCTATGTACGAAAAGTCAGTTGTACCAACAACAATATTCCAGCACTAATTCGTGAAGGTTCCGAGGTTAATGAAAGCCGCAATAAAGCTAACGTACTAAATACTGTATTCAAAAATTCATTTACTGATGAAAATAAGGATAGCATTCCCGTTTTCCCACGTCGTATCGAATTGGTGATGGAATCATAACGAATAGATACTGCAGGTATCATTAAAGCAATTAGAGCTCCTGAAGTGGGGGAAAGCACCGGGCCCGGATGGAATTCCACTAAGGGTATTTTCAGAGTATGCGGCGGAAATTGGACCATTTCTGTCTGATATAGTCAGTAAATCATTAGAAGAGCGAAAAGTACCTCTAGACTGGAAAATCGCGCAAGTAACTCCGATTTTCAAGAAAGGTGATCGAAGTGATCCTGGAAACTACCGTCCCATATCTATAACATCTATTTGTAGTAGAGTTATGGAGCATATTATATGCTCGAACATTATGAATTTTCTAGATGAAAATAGTATGCTTACGACAGATAAACACGGATTTCTGAAGAAAAGATCATGTGAAACACAGCTGGCTCTATTTACACACGATGTAATGAAAGGTTCACAAGAAGATGCAATTTTTTTAGATTTTCAGAAAGCCTTTGACGCTGTGCCTCACAACCACCTTTTAGCGAAGCTTCGAGCGTACGGTATATCAGATCAGCTTTGTGAATGGATAAAGGATTTTCTAACTAGTCGGTCGCAGTATGTCGTCGTTAAAGGAGAAAGTTCTTCTAATCTAGATGTTATATCGGGGGTACCTCAAGGAATTGTAATAGGACCACTTCTTTTCTTAATTTTTATAAACGATCTCGGAGACAAAGTGAAAAGCCTAGATTGTTTGCTGATGATGCGGTTATTTATAAGGAAATAAGGAATTTGGCCGATTGCTTAGAATTTCAGGGTGATCTAGATATTATTTTGGCATGGTAGCGCTGAATGGAAACTTACACTAAATTGCAAAAAG
>JARYHS010001704.1:0-46862 GCA_031002005.1 Vandiemenella viatica | reverse complement strand
TATAAAAGAGTTTACCAGCACCTTAGCTAAATAGAAACATTCTAATAAAATCACAATTTGGTTTTCAAAATGTACAGCTACCTTTTATTAAAGCTCAAAACTAAAAAATTTCATTTTTATATGACAGTAATAACTAATAAAATACAGTATTCCACATTTCTCTACTAAACATAAACCAAATTATATCTTTGATTATATTAATAATCAGTTCACGGCTAAAAGCTTGGCCTTAAACTTCGATAAATCTCAAAATATGCAATTCAGTATGTTACTCAAATTAACAAACAAGGAATGAGGGAATCAGGGAGTTAATAAAGGAAGATCCACTACCCATAATGTGATGTGGGTTTCATACTTCACAGCCATATCCAAGCACTGGTTTGGCCAAAGTTTTGCAACAAAATTCCCTCACTTCTATGATAGATTTCCTCTTCACTCTCACATAAATGAAAGATTTTGAAACATCTCACTTCCACCAGCCCAACTGTCAATTCAACGTTATGCCAATTTATACACACTTAATACACTGAACAATAAATTGCTCCTCCTATATATAATCATGGAATAACTTTATTTTTATTTTATCTGTGTACCTTATTAGCTGATTCTTCTTGGCATTTGTCTTAATTCAATTTTTCATCTACCCACTCGTAATTTAAATTGGAAGGTACATGCCTCCAACTTATTAAAGTGATTCGATGTAGCCATATTTTCAGTCTGCACAATTTTAGCATTAGTTGATCTCAGTATTAAGAAACTAGTGTATTTTGCTACTGTTTACTCCTTAATGCCATATACAATAAACTTTTGGGGTGATTCAACATATAAGGGTAAAGTATTGTGAACTAAGAAGGATTATGTGTGGGGTTAGCAGAAGACCTTCATGCAGAGATATTTTCAAGTATATAGTACACACATTAATGTCCTTTGTAGTTACCAATTACACTATATTTTAAACAAATTGTAAAATACACAATTAAGGCACTAGAAGTAAAAATGATGTAAACAAAGTTTAAAAGTTGTCGGCATATGTTTAAAAATGAGTCAGATATTAAGGGATACATATCTTCAACAAAATCCCAACACATCTTAAACAACACATGGCAGATAATAAGCTTAATTCCAGGAAAAATTTAAAAGAATTTTTGATTTAAAGTTCCTAACACGTAAAAGAATTCCTTTAAAAGGTATCTGCAAAATAAATGCCGGTATCTTGTATAAATGAAGGTATTAATGATTTTTTCTTACGACTTTACATCTCATCTATGTAAAGTTCATTATAGGTGGGATAGGACTGGGGGCAAGGAATTCTGCAACTGCCTTTGCCTATTCAAGGAGTCATCCCAGCATTTGCCTGGAGTGATTTTAGAACACCATGAATGGCCACATGAAGATTCAAACCTATGTCCTTCTGAATACTAGGCAAGAGTGTTACCGCTCTCCCACCTTGCTTGGCATCATTAATGTAGACGTTAATAATTATCTTCCATATTTGAGAATGTTATTAATAATCCTCAAAGATAGCAGTCTGCGTTTCATAACTTTTTCCTACATTATAACAGAGGAAATACAGGACAAGGTCCTTTTTGTGCTCAATTTGTTGCTCAAACTTTGGGCTGTTTCCTTTCAGTATTAAATAGTTATATGCACAAAAATTTCCTATTTATGCACATATTTTAATATTTTTCATCACATGATTATATTTCTTAGCCAACGTTAAAAACAAGCATCTACCCTGTAGTACATGTTTGAGACAATGTTGTAATTTACTGTGTGTATGTAATTACAATGAAACTATGCTTTCTTCTTCATCAGGTTGGTGAAGCTAAAAGCCACTGCAAAAGGGGCGATACTGTAAAAGAGCCATCAGAATAAGCAAGAATGTGAATATAAAACAGTATATTAAATTTCTTGGCCAAGAAGGAGAACTTTTAAAGTAGTGCTATGAGGAAAATTTCAACTGAACCTCTGAATGTGGAAAAATGAAATATATTCTACTGCGTGGCTAGTCAAATAGCAAACATGTTAATATGTGATTTTATCTTCAGCTGGACTTTTAACAATAGTATTGAATCAGATGCAGGCAATTAAAGAACAACAAAATGGTAGACAAAAGGAAACAAGAGAACATGGCAAATAGTGGTTTCAGGATCAGGTCAACCCACTTTGACGAAAACGAATTTTACGGGAACGGGACTCGCAGTTTTCAAGAATACCCTTTTAGACACAAGCGTGTAAAATTGTATCCAGATTGTGATGAGGAAAAATGTGATTGCTGTAATAACGGCAAACCGAGAATCAGGATTGCTGTTCCTAATCGCAGCCCAGAAGAAGGCAATTACCTGCCTCATAGCAAACAGTACACAAAGTTTTCTTCCTGCGACTGTGTGGTTCACTCGGGGTTGGCTCAACAGAGGGCAAACATCAACGCAAAATCTCTGAACAGTACCTACAGTGAACATATTCGCAGCAGTGCTAATGACGCTAGACGTAGCCATAGCAAGGGGCCGGTCGTCGAACGTGGTGAACGCGTCAAAGAAATTATTCGCTTACTTCAAGAGACGATGAAAGGGAATAGGTGTAACGATCTGCAAGAAGACAGGACAATGAAACCGAGCGGCACACGAGAACACAGAAACGGAATAAATATGAAAATCCTTAATGCTTTCAGAAAGTTTAAGGCAAAGGAGAAAACTAGATGTGATGATTCGTTAGGTCGTGAAAATACAAAAAATTGTATTGGTGCTTGGCAAAGAAACTTCAGTTATAAGAAAAAGCCTTTGCAAAACATAGCGAATAACTGTAAACGATGCACTTCTCCACCGTGTTCTCCAGAATGTGCAGACATTCAATGTGGCGAAGGAGGAGTACTTGTAGCAGGTATGTCTAACAATTAAATCCAAACAAATGGAGTTTGTGAAGAAGTGCGTTATATAAAAGTTAGCTTCCCAGTATTATTAGAAATAACTAGTTCAAAATGTTTAAGATGCACAATTTTAATAGCTAATTTAGAATTCTTTTTTAACTGCTTAACGTCTCTTAACAGAGAGTTCTTTAGAGACAGGAAAGGATGGGGGGCAAGGAATGGGAAGGAATTCGGCCATGGCCTCTTGAAGGAAGCATCCCGGCATTTTCCTGGAGTGATTTGGGAAACCATGGAAAACCCAAATTTGGATGCCCGGACGGGGATTCGAACCGCCGGACTCCCGAATTCGAGGCCAGAACGCTAACCGTTACACCACCACGCTCAGTTAGAATTCAAAATCTGGTGCGTAGGGCAAGTGTATTTCAGAGCCACCATAGCAGAAATTATATGTACGATAGGAGTATTTTCAAATGTCAGAACCAGTATACTAGATACAATAAATGTTGATTTCAGACAATATTACACAGTTCTGAAAGTGGGTTATTTCCCACTCTCCGCCTCAAAAAACTGTATATTACACAAAAATTCCATTGTTCCCATACCAGTGAAAACACTCACCCTTCTTCTTAAATGGATAGGAATAAAATTGTGTTGATTATTTGCGTGGAAAAAATACACCACAGGAATGTGATGAACGATTCTGACAGAAAAATCAAAATGAAACACGTGTTCTCCATAGCATGGGCGTATCCAGTGAGGGGCAGAGGGGGGCTGCTGCCCCTCCCCCCCCCCCCCCCCGCCTAGAAGAAAAATTAAGTTGCCTTCAGTACACTTCGACGAGTGAAGAACTTGTTCAGGAGCACTTTGGGAGAGAAAGATTGACTGGATTATGTCTGATGAGTGTGCATCGAAATTTCGTGAAAGAACACCATGAGATATTGAAAAACAAAATTATTGAAATTGAAAATTCGTGACAATTAATGTTTACATAAAAAACTAACTGACTTACGATCTTAATTAACTACATAGTAGGTCCTTAGATTAAGTAGTTGGGTTACTATATTAATCAATGATAAAAATAGTTTCCTGAATAGGTTTGAGTTTGATTTTGTAATGTCATGTTTCAGTCCCCCACCCCCCTTCCTCGAAACCAAAATGAGTTGCCCCCCCCCCCCTAGTTCAAATCCTGCCCCCCTCTAGTTCAAATCCTGCCGCCTCTAGTTCTGATCCTGGATACGCCCTTGCTCCATAGGCCTGTTTCACACACTCGTGGATTCCCCAAGCTTAACACAAAACTTGATTGTGCAACGTTGCTATAAATTCCGATGCTCCATTTTCGTAACACGCAACAAAATCACAACTTCACTGATGGCACTGACAAAAATAATGTGTTGGCTGAACAGAGTCGAAGCTCAGACTGAGCATTTGGAAGGACTGAACAAACCGATCCAGCACAGACGGGTAGACACAGCATTCCCAGACCACTCACAGTGTCACCAATCTCGTTACTTTTCTCACACACCTTGTATATATAGTTTTTTTAAAATAATAATAATAATAAAATACTGTTACGTTAAGCCTCAACTCAGGTTAGTGGTGGTTCAATTTAGGTTTTCGGGATGGGGCAAAGATAGGATAAAGAAAAAAGATGTAGCAGTAAACATTAGTATAATAATAATGACTGGGTATTATCTTAAGTTGAGACCAGGTGGTTCCCTTGTGCCTAGTTTGTACTGGTAGGCAAGTTCCCAGCTTCTGAGTTCAGAGGAGCTGCTGCTATTAGGGAGGACTTTGATAGCACGGACTGTGTAACAAGAGTTGAAATTATTTGAGTCATGAGAGATGGCATGGATACTTACTGGGTGCTTTAGATTCTGTATGAATACTGTCTTTCAGCAGCCATTCTCTATTATGGCTAATGAATTTGTGGTCAAACCTATATATGAAGCCAGGCAGTGGCTGTATGTTGAATGATATATTACATGGGATGTTTCACAGGTGGCATGTCCTATGGTAAGAAAGCTTTCCCCATTGACAGGATTGGTGAAAGTAGTGGTGGTGGGGATGGTGTATGTCGCAACGGAGTCTTATCACGTGGGAAAGAGCCTCGGAGCTGACTGGTGGGACGATAAAGATGTATGTTGCAACGTCTTACTCATGCTGCCAACCTCCCAAACAAAAACTTCACTTCCGGCAAACACTACAATTCAGGGAACTTTTTTACTCTATCTCGTATATATGTAATTTATTTTTGGTAAACAGTATATGTTTATTTTATCTGGGCAACAAAAGTTTAAGTCAAAGTCACATGTTGCTCACTTGTTTTTATATGATTGCAGGGCAATTTCCTAATGAATATCGTCACGGAGGAGACTGTAAAAACTGCCGCCAGTGTGGCAGACCTATTCCAAGAAAATACAATTTGTCAAGCTATGATCCAAACTTCTCTGAAAACTGGAGACCAGAAAGTTTGTACAGAGACATAGTTAATGAGGAACAACACAAAGATAATCGAACTGAAAGCAGGCGATTTCAGTCTAGAAGTATCGGTATCAGTCCTGACAGAATGGAAAAGCCACAGCATACATCAAAAAGATTCTGCACCCACGGCGATAGAATCAGCACTGCAAGCGAGTTTAGTAGAAATGATGGAGAAGAGTTTGAGCGACAGCCCAGTTCCGCAGCACATCGCTCAGGCAGACGGCCCATACCCGGACGTAAGCCACTCTACCACTACGATGCGTTCCCGTACCAGGCGTCCGAACACTACTGCGACCTACTGACCGAACTGGAAGCGAAGCTAGCCTCCAGGAGGAAGTCCCGTCGAACGTCAGAGTTTGAAGACTAGAGACTCTCAATAGCGGGCTTCCTCCACCATTTGAAACAAAACAAACAATACAAGCCTTATTAAATATTTTTGGTAAAATTGGTAAATTGCGAATAACTTTCTGAACGAACAGTAATGCTAACAACTATGAAGCATGTTGGTTTCAAGCTTGGATATGTGATAACTGGAATCTGTCGAAAACTGCTAAACATATTTAAGCAGTAAATTGACTTACATGCCTAAATTAGGTCTTGCATTCAGCTGTTTATTTGAAATCATTGTTTTGGTGTAACTACTGCTACCATTATCACAAAACATTTTTACTGTATAGCTAATCACATAAGCCAAGTTAAAATAATTTGCTGGTAAAATTTTAGCTAAATAAATTATTCACTTTTTATAGCGTAAATTTTTTGTAATATTTTTTGACATAGATTCGTTATTCAACACTGTTTGTCTAAATAAATGATTCAGATTTTAGAGTGTAAACACTTTTTGGCAATTGTTTATATATATATAATAACAATGAAAAAAAGACGCTAAGTAGCGGAAAGGAATCAAATTATTCCTATATATATATATATATTAATTTGAGATATACAGTCTGTTATTTGCAGAAAGATAATTTTGTTATTTAGAATTAAAATTATAACTGATGGTCAAAGTAAGTACAGTTTCAAAATCATGGACGCTCCAGTGAAATTACCAGTCTTCAAAAAGAGAAATTGTTTAGTTTAAAACTGTGCACAGATTTTCCAAAACAGCATTTATAGTAAATGAAAATAGACACATTAGAAATGTTATGATATAGAAGGATTCTGAAAATCAATTGGACAGAAAGTATGAAATACGTTCTGAAAACAATGTACAAGTACGGAAGTTGGTGTATCATTTTCTGAGAAAAATTGGGCAGGATGTCCCAGTCGCATTTTTAGACCACTGGGAGTGGTTACTAATTTTGGGTAGGAACACTGGAAGGGGAAAATCTATGGAGGGTGTCAAAGGTTAATATATTTGAATAAGATAATTGAGTACATGAGTTGTAGTGGCATCTAGAGGATGAAAAAAGTTTGAAGCAGATAATTGAACACATGAGTTGTAATCAGTAACTTGAGATGTATTCTTTGGCTCAGCATAGGAAGACTCAAAGTTTTGCATTAAATCAATAGACTTTAATGGCTGGGAGGGGAAAACATTTGTAATAGAAACTGAGAATTTACTTATAGCTAGTATTTGCACTAACCGGATGCAGTAGAACCACAAAATCTTCCTGTTTGTACCTTGTGTCAGTTTTTTCTGGTGAAGCATTTCTAGATTTCTTTGTCAATAAAGCCCACAAAAGTTTGATTTACTATTAACTGCTTGCAATAGGAAGCGTAAGAAGCTTGTTAGCGAAAGGTCTTCACTTACTATAGCAAAAGGTACTTAACTCTCCTTCCCAAAGTATGGCCATGCCCTTTTCTAAAAAAAATAAATTATTTTGTACTTACGAGTATTTGTTTTTCTGATGTCATACCCCCTTTTTCAGTAAGATATTGCCATCTTAAATTTATTTACTATTTATCTAAAGGACTCAGTCCAGCAATCATGAAGAAAATTTTGAGAATTAAAAGGGAAGAAGAAAAGTAAGCAGAGATTTCTTTTTTATCTGGGTGCTTATAAAGATGGTGAATATAACTGCTAGTTTTTAAGTAAACAGCACATCTACCAAAACTCCTAATCTTCTTTTCAAGACTGATATGATGGGATCAACTTTCATATATATACACTTTATTGTAGTCTATGTAGCCTTCCACAGTCAGAATTTTGTATCATTTTTCAAGGGATATCCTAGCTACCTTTCTTTTTTTTTCACTGCCATTATTTATAACCATTGTTTTCATTCAGATTCTCAAAGCTTAGGATCCTAGAATAGCAAATATTACATTAAAGAAGGATAGGGAAATATCCTTAGTTTTATCGCCTCAAAGCATTTTCCTGCTCATTGTTATTAACATATTACATTACATAGATGAATTTAAAAATTCAAGGGTACTAATAACCTCGACGTTCAAGCGCCCTAAAGCCCAAACAACAACAACTTAAAAATTCAAAAGCATTTTAAAAAGACAAAAAAGTAACTTACATACGGTATATACTTTTTATCTAAATGATATTAATGAAACTTTTACACTGCAGGCTGGAGTAAAAATAATTTTCAACATCCTGCATTTTATTTTTTTTGGCGCATGTTCAGTTGTGTTAACTATTGCATCTTGTCAATCCTTAATGAACCGACACTTTTCACCACATCCTATTATAGCTGTCAGATTTATGCTTCAACTCAGGTGCAATTTCGGAACTATAGCGAAGAATCTCAAATTGATTGCAAATGTACCATGCGATACATTTTTTGGAACAGTGCAAGTTTTTTTATCAATCAGTAAAGTAAATAAAAGAGAAAAATAATTTGTGGCTTTCCAACCATTCACACTAGAAAAACTTTACCACAATTTAATGGTGTAATTTTTTTTTTTTTTTTTTACTTTAAATCATATATGGGCAACCCCCGGCCCGCGGGCCGGATCCGGCCCGCCGCCAGCTTCAATCCAGCCCGTGAGAGATTTTCAGTAAGTTCAAGTAACGTGCAAAAAAAAATGTATTTATTCAAATCATAAAGACTAAAATCGAGAAATATCGTTAGAAAGAGACAAATGGTAAACATTCAGGAAGCCTCCCGATGACCTTTAAGCGCTTCAAACGCGACTGTTATCGGCATGCGCTGACTCATTACTAACAATGCTTTTGTTTCACATTGTTGAAACAACTGTCGCGACCGCGCCTTTGATCTTCGCTGCTAGCTGCTCGGCATGTTTTCATCCTTCAGTCAACTTTGACCGCTTGCACAGCATATTCGCGTACGATCGAGTGTGTTCTAGTTGCTTATTGCGGGTAATACGTAAACCGTACAGCGAACGTGTCAACAATCTATCAAGATGTCTGGTTTAAAAAAGCGGAAAGTGGATACAGAGTGTCGTCAATTCCAAGACAAATGGACTTATGAATACTTTTTTATCATGCACAGTGGTAAACCTATGTGCTTGTTGTGCAGTGAAACAATTTCCATTTTAAAAGAATACAATATGAAGCGGCATTACTCCAGCAAGCATTTCGCTCAATATCATTTACTTACAGGTCAATTAAGAAAGGAGAAAATAAAAAAACTCATTACCGATTTAGGGAAACAGCAACAAATGTTCCATTCACAAAGATCAAATCTAGACAGTGTTGTTAAAGCTAGTTTTATAGTTAGTTATAAAATAGCGAAAACATCGAAGTCCTTTTCTGATGGAGAATTTGTTAAGGAATGCCTAGTAGATGTTGCAGAACTTTTGTGCCCAGAAAAAAAGACAGTGTTTGAGAAAGTGAGCTTATCGCGACGTACTGTAGTTCGACGTATAGATATGATGGCTAGTGATATCAAAAACACATTGACTGACAGATTAGCTGGTTTTCAAGCATTTTCTATTGCTCTGGACGAGAGCACAGATTTATCTGACACAGCCCAGTTAGCTATTTTTATACGAGGTATTGATGAACAATTTCTAGTGACAGAGGAACTACTGGCTTTACGGCCGCTACAAGGGACCACTACTGGAAAAGATATTTTTGCCGAGGTGCAATGTACTTTTGAGCAATATGGTTTGCAGTGGTATAAATTAGTTGGAGTGTGTACAGATGGTGCGCCTTTGATGGTCGGTTCACGAAAAGGTTTTGTCGGAATTCTGAAGGAAAGAGCAACCACTATGAATGTGCAAGAATGTGAGTTAATAATTCTGCACTGCATTATTCACCAACAAAACTTGTGCTCTAAGTCCATTCGACTGAAGAACGTTATGGATGTGGTAATAAATACCATCAATTTCATTAGATCCCGCGGTCTTAACCATCGCCAGTTTAAAACATTTTTGGATGATCTCTCTTCACAGCACGATGATGTGACATACTATTGCGAAGTAAGGTGGCTTAGCAAAGGTAAAATGCTTAAAACATTTTATGACCTCAGAAAGAAATAGCTGATTTTATGGAAATGAAAGAGAAATCATTACCGCAAATTTGTGATCCTACATGGCTTTGTGACTTGGCTTTCCTGGTGGACATCACAGGACACTTAAACGAGTTGAACTTGAAGCTTCAAAAACAAGGGCAATTGGTAAATCAGCTGTACAGTCATCTTAAAGCTTTTCAAAAAAAGATTAACTTCTGGGAAACACAAATGTGAAATAAAAACTGTTTTCATTTTTTAACATTATCCAGTAATGTAAACATTGAATACGGTCGCTATGCTGAAGAACTAAAACTATTGTCAGAGCAATTCAATGATCGGTTTTCCGATTTTAAGAATATGGACAGCACTTTCAATCTTTTTGCAAATCCGTGTAAGTGTAATGTGGAAGATGCTCCGCTTCACCTACAAATGGAGTTGATCGAGCTTCAAGAAGACTTATATCTGAAGTCTAAATTTGATGATGTTGAACTAAGTGAATTTTACAGAACATACCTTTCCAAAGAGAAATATCCACAGCTGAGAGTTTTCGCACGAAAAATGATTTGCACATTTGGAAGCACGTATAAATGTGAGCAGCTTTTTTCAATCATGAAAATTAATAAAAATAAGCATCGTACTCGACTTACAGATGTTAATTTAGAAAACACTTTGCGCCTCTGTACTAGTGCTATTGACCCCAATATCGATGATCTTATTTCTCAGCTTCAAACTCAAGTCTCTCATTAAACTTCATTTGATTTTTTCTACCTGTTTTTGTTAATTTACTTTGTGTATGTTGTGCTATTCTAATTCTGATAAATAAATAAAAATGAATTTTCATTGGCTTTTTATTCACAAGGGAGCGTCCACATTTTAGGTAAGGTGATTTTTTGGAATACCGATTCTCCCCCCCCCCCCCTCGGTGAGGTGAGATTTTCGCGGGAAAGTTTTGAGGCCTTTTTTTTAGCTCTCGCGATCCCGAAAACGTTGAAAAGACGGTTTTTATCCCGTAAATAGGTATTTAAGTTTTTTTGTTTTTTTGTTTTTTAGCTCTACAGTCAATTAAAGTTCACAAACAAAATCTCACGTGAGATTTCCGTCCCCCCCCCCCCCCCCCCCTACGGCCCGCGACCTGATTAAGTTCCGAAATTCTGCCCTCAGCTAAGAAAAGGTTGCCCATACCTGCTTTAAATAGTAATATCTGGAATTATTTTGCTGAATTTTGGTCTGTTATATAGATTTAGAACATGAAGACCCAAAAATTGAACTATCTTAATGTCATGTTCATAACCTGCCATACAGGAATCACACTTGTGTCCCAATATGAAATTTTACTGAGAGACTTACCATGTAATTAAGAATTTTTCTAACAGTTTGATATCCTTTTTAATTTGTGGTGGAAGTAGGATATTCCCTTGGCAAGTTGTACAGAGCAACTGGAAGATAATACCCTGCCACTAGTTTTCTTTCTACCCAAGTCAATAAATTAATCAGTTGGTTTGATAATGTACAAGAATACATCACAGATAATCTTAAAGTATTATCAATAGTTTAATTTTACTGTCAAACATTCATTAATTTACAAATCACTCATTACACATCAAGCAAGTTCGACTAACTGCAACAATGCCTTGATTATCTGTGTATGCAGTTTGATACGATAATATTTTTTTCTGTATTAACATAAACACGACATCAAGCATCCTTTTTCTTCTGGTGTCTAACCAGTAACATGTGAAAAAATAAACTAAACAGATCTTTCTACAGAAGTTACTGTTCAGTTCTCTCTCTTTTCTACCTGTCTTTTTTTCTAGATCATAAAGAAAATCAGTGCTTTGAATTACACAAAATTAAGTCAACAGTGTTTTATCAAAATATAGGACAAATGTTTACTTTGTGTTCAGTGTAATTTTTCAAGCAGATTGAGTGATTAAGTTCTTACTGAAAAAAAAAGTAATTATGGGAATAAATTTCATGCACAAAATAACATTATATTTGAAAGGACAGAGAAAGTAAACCAATTGTTTATTAAGGTAAGTCAAATCTGAAGAGAATGAAGTACACGCCCCGGTGAACGCATCTGCAAGATTATAAACAAATCTCTGAACAGGTGGCAGGGTAGACATGAAGTGGGACAGTAAACAAATGTAAAAATTAAAAATAAATTGAAGTAAATAGCAGAGAATATTTACTGATATAAAGTATTAAAGATTGGAGGAAAATTTTAATATATGTAGGATGTTACAGTAGAATCTGGACATAAATGTTAGATTTTATATTAACGTATTTCAATCAGAAAAATAATGTAACAAGAGAATTGTTTTTTACATTTAGTTTTCAGCATTCCTGATGAACATTTCATTCTGTATTACTGTTGTTTACTTTGATGACCACATCAATTGCTAGCCGGAAGCAAAGGCCTTCACCAAAATTCACATACGTTAATTTCACCGCCAGCTATAAGACACTGGAATATTGCAACTTTCTTGCCAAATGACACACTCTGTGAAATAATATACAGATTTAAATCAGAAATATTAAGGAATTCTTGATGCAGGACATGCTTACAAGGGGGTACCCAAAAATAACTGGAATAGCATTTCCGTGAGTGGAGCTTCTGTAGTAACGCGTTTACGGTGCTAGGCGTTTGTAGTGCAACTCTTTGTCAGTTCAGTGCCACTTGTGTCGACCTGGCTTGTTCTGTTAATCTGCAGTGACTGTTTTTGCTAGCGCTGTTTTGTTATTGTTTTGTTTTTGATGATGGCAACTTTAAGTGAACAACGTGCAGCTGTGAAATTTTGTTTCTTACTCGGTGAAAATGCTACTGAAACTGTTTTATTGTTAAATCAACTTACAAAGATGACGCTATGGGAAAAACTCAAGTGTACGAGTGGTTCCCTAGGCTTAAAAATGGCGACATGTTGATTGATGGTAAACTTCGCTGTGGATGTCCATCAACAGCCCGAATCAACGAAAACGATGAAAAAAATTTGAGAGCATTTGCTCTTAGATTGTCAACAGACAATTGGTCTACTGTCAGAGATTAGTGGATTTTCTTGGAGCTCACTTCAGCGAATTTAACAGAAGATTTGGGGATGAAATTGGTTGCTGCCAGGTTTGTTCCTTGGGCTCTGACTGACAATCAAAAAAGAAAGTAGAGTTGAAACATGCCATGCTTTAAAACAACAGCTTGAAAATGATCCAGATTTTCTGTCAAAAGTCATTACTGGTGGAGTCATTTTTTTTATTTCCACCCATAAAAGGACACCGATTAGACAACACTGAAGAGGTAAAGAAAAAAACGAGGGAGGAGCTGTCTGCCATTTCTGAAGATGACTACAAAAAATGTTTAGAACTGTGGAAGCATCGGTGGGACCTAAGTACTAGTTGTAATGGAGAGTATTTTGAAGGGAATAAGGTTGTTTTGGAAAAAAATTGAAAATATGTAGCTTTTAAAAAATAATTCCTTTTCTTGGGTACCCACCCATATGTTGTCATCAAACCAGTTCTGTGTTAAATTACTGGTATGCAACTGGCAGCAAGCAAGTCTCTGTTTTAACAAACTCCGAAGGCACGTCATAACTTCAGGATGTAATACTCACACTTGATCCCTGCTCAGCTATTGCCGATGTCCATACATGCCAATTTCCAAAACGAGACTCCAGGATCAACAGAAAATCGCTTTTTAACAAGTTTTGGAGTCCTTGCTGTGTTCTGAATCTGATATGCTGGCACAAACGAGTCTTCCTCAGAACTTTCAGCTAAGAACTTATATCAGGTGCAGTATGTCTGGTTGTACTCCAGATTAAGCTCGGCTACAACAAGGTTACGTTTTCATTGGTTATGGGTCAGAATTTTTAATATCATTTAGATGTTTGCTGAGATACTGCTACACGATGTGAATTTTGAATGGTATGGATTCTGCTTGAACATTTTGTACACATGTTACATTATCAGAGGCAAAGGGTCTGAGATCGGTATGTCTGTTATCCAAATTGTGTTGATAGGACAATACGTAAGACAGAATAGCATTTTCACGAAGGACTACAGTTGTGTTGTGACCATTCATCCCGACGGTTAACTCGTTTGTGGCAAGGTTGACATACAAACTAGGTTTACTGGAACACGAGATGGTTTGAAACTATAGGTGACATGGATAATGGTAGGTAGGTCTCACCAGAAGCGAGGTTGGAATAGATTCTCATTTGCCTGTTTTGTAACAATATCTATTACAGGGGAAGAAGCAACAGTGTAGTTTAGAGGATTAATATATATGTTTCTTTACTTATGGCTTTATGTCTCAATGACGTCGAGGTCATTAGAGTCGGGATGGGATTGGGGACAAGGAACGGGAAGGAATTCGGCCATAGCCTTTTGAAGGAAGCATCCCGGCATTTGACTGGAGATTTGGGGAAACCATGGAAAACCCAAATCTGGATGGCTGGACGGGATTCGAACCGACGTCCTCCCAAATGCAAGACCAGAGTGTTAACATTTCACCCACCACGATCGGTGGGATTTATATTATGGTTACTTGTGGACGAGTATATTTTTCTGTTAGTATGCTGAAGTTCAGTGTGTTGTGAGAAGCATTTTGTGGAGAAATTATCTCCAAGAAAGATCTTGAGAAGTCATAGCCACATCTCATAACACTACTCCATTATTGTATTTGATAATATTTTAGAGTTTTGTAAACTATGCGAAAAACGCATTTAGCAGAGTCAAAATTTTAGACCATTTACTCTCCTAATAAAGCACATTACTTTGTAGCATTTACAGTAATATTCTGTGTACCATCTGAGTTCGTCAATTGCCAAATAATCCACATGGATAACAGAAAAATTTGTTTTGAGATTTTGAATAAACGAAATGGCTATGATGTAGAGTTTCACCATTATTTAATTTTCTTGAGAAATGAAAATCAGAAAAGTGTCTCTGGTGCATGAAGCCCATGCCTTTCGCCAGTTCTGAGTATACAAGGCATGTGTTGGTGATGAGACTTGGAAGGACATTTGTGGGAGAATAAGGAATACTGCTTGCAAGGGGAAAGATGACAATGACCACAAGCTAGCACTTGATTTCATGTATAAGCGAGTGGTAAAATTTTCTTTTTTTTGATAAGGATGTCAAGGATTGGAACAGATTATCAAGTGAAGTGATGAATAATTTATGAAAAACATTGAACGAATTTAAAAATTTTAAATCGAAAAAGTAGATGGGGGAGCAATTTAACACTCATGTTATATAAGATAATTATATATATATAAAAAAAGAAGTAGTTAGATGACTAAGTGTACTGCCACTGGAGAGTACGCTCCATTGCAATTAAGTCCAATTAAACTCGAAATTTGTCATGAAATAGACCATGTCATTGAGGGCGTATCAGGCATTCCAGTAACACAATTCTTAAGGAACAATTAGTATTTGAGTCCCCTTCAAACCAAGTTATTTTCTTATCACAAGCTAACGTTCACCACTCATCTCTGTACTGCTCAAATCTCACCCTATCACACTTATTGTTTAAAACAAGCACATGAAGTTCTCATTATAACGAGTCCACGATCCTAAATAAACTGCACATTCGCTATAGCGGCTACCTGTCACGTTGTGTGAGCCGCCCTCCGCGACATTTCAAGCACGACTAACTTAAGACAATGTTTCACAAGGAGGCAGGATTACGATACTCGACCACTTCCTTCAAGTTTGAACCCTCACATATCCTCTTCATCCATGCATTAACAGGATGTGATACAATATCCCAACAGTTTGGATATGAGTGAAAAAAATTCTGCTGCATTATTCAACATCAACCACATCTGAAGGTAATATGAACGCTAAATTCTCAGAACTCCTAGCCTCCGAGGACTAGGATCTGGAGAAGATTCAGGGGAACAGCTGATCTTGGAATGGTACAGACAAATTGCTTATGGAACATTGGAAGGCTCAGATATGAAATCTGCCCCAAAAATGCCTTCAACTTAGTATGGTTGCCATGCGGCAACGTTCCACTCAATACGCACCTACCACCAAGTGCAAGCATGGCTGGGTCAAGAATCTTAGCCATTGCCATGAGGATGAAGCAAAGGATCGTCCAGTCTAATTGCAGTTACAGTAATAAATGATGCTGCACCTGAGCTTATCCCGAAATTTGTATCATGTTCCTGCAAGAAACCTAGTACTCCACGATGCAGCTGTCACAAATCAGTACTGCACTGTTCGGCTGCTTGCAAAAAGTGCTCTAGCTTCTCTGGTATAAACATTCCTGAGACTGAAGTAGATGAAAGAGAGGAAGCATTCTTTGACCTCTAGGAAGCTGCTCCTGATGCAATGGATGAACGAGACACAGTTCCAGATGACGACATTGATAAGCTGATAGAATCCAAAAGGAAAAGAAATCCATTTATGACAATTTTTTTAACTTTATATGCATTTATTATGACTTAATATCTTTATGCCATAACATTACGCATTCATTTCTGCTCTATTATCATCAGTAATAGAGCGGTCAGGTAGCTCAGTGATTAAGGCGTCTGAATGGAGATCAATCGAAATCCCGGTCTCAGTTGTGATTTTCAAAGAACATAACCTCGACCTTCAGCTCTGCCACAGCTTGATGTGTAATATGAAGTAAGCCAGAACACTTCTGTGGTTTGGATCCCACGTTAAAATGTTGGCTCGCTTTACGCGGTATGTTTACCTTACTAGGTTACATAGGTAAAAGAGCCATTGCGTGGCGAATCGAAAACACTGTCACCTGGTGGCCGAACAATTCTTTGGGATCTCCCGGCCAACAATACCATATGATTATTGAATTGACCATCAGTAATCAAAGATCAATACATATATATACTATATAATATAGAAATACACATATATCAATTATATATACAGGGGATCCTAGTTATTTAGAGCGACAAATTAGGTGGAAACCCAACTTATAAGAAAAGTGTGAAATTCTGCTAATTTTCAAATAACTGTAGCTCGCTTAGTTTTGAGTTTAGAAAAAACTTTATGTAACTTAAGTTATAGGAAATTTTGTCCCTTTTAAAAGCGGAAATAAATTATTTCTTGCTAGGGCTCAACCAGGAAGGAGTTATAGACGAAAAACTGGAAAAAGTACCATAATTTTTACTTTTTTGGCCACAGAAAACTGTTCCCAAGGTGTCTGAAGTCAAAAACTTGGTTTCTGTATACTCTCACCAATAAGTACAAGATAAAAAAAATAATTCTTCTACGTGATATACTGCAAGGTAAATTTACTCCGTTAAGGCCGGTCCAGACGCTACGTTTTGCTCAACGAAGACGGTACGGTTGCAGTGTTAACTGAGCTAGAGAGCATTTCATTCCATCTTAATACTGCGCAGACAAAAGGTTGTGCAAAATGTAGCATCTGGACCGGCCTTTACCGAACTACACGTTCCCTGTGTGCGGTGGTGACTCATTGACGTGCCTCTCTTTGTTTCGATACATTATCCCGAAGACGTTCATTGCGATGCTCTCGACTTTCATTTGCACGTGTGTCTACAACCTTGTTTCTTAAACTCACAATGTCCGTTAATTCATCTTCTGCCATTCTATTTGACCGACGGTTATGAACTATTTGTTCACTAGGTGTACATCGACCAATATTGCCTCCTCGTCCACGAAGACTCGGCATTGCTCTGTGATAAGTACACAACACGTAAATATAACTGACTTATTTAAGTTAAAACTATCAGGAATATGGATGAAATTTTATTAATATCACTATTAATATGACTAAGCAATGAGCCAATCAATAATTCATAAGTTGCATAGAATCAAATGAGATCTGACAATTTAAATGTGTAGGTTAAGTTGATTCTTATTGAATGCACGTGTATAGATCATTAAAATTATGACAAGTCATATAAAATACTCATTTCAATACTGCACCTTACAAATTTGCACAAGGTGTTTTATTATTATTATTTTTTTTTTTTTTTAATTACACTTTAAGCGTGCAGTTCTATTTTAATCTAATAACAGCACTAAGCTACAATGCAAGTAACTGATATGGCAGGCCTCAGTAGCTGGGGGCTAGAGTGCTAGCTCCGCATGCTGAAGATCACCGGTTCGAATCCACTCTAAGCTGAGAGTCTTAAGAAGAAAATAAAAAAAAAGGTAACTGATAAGCGGAAAAGGAGCAATCCGATCACAGCACCAACTACTGGGTTTGACTGCTATTTCTGATACGCGATCGCAACGCTGCCTACCGGATCCAATTGTGAATCTAAACCATTCTCGAATCAACTTAATCACACACACAAAATTTCATAAAAATAAGCCGTTTCAGAGGAGTTCAGTCACATACACATGGACAGAAGAAATATGTATACAAACATTATGATTTGATGTTTTGAATGACATAAATTGTAATTACCATTCTAATGCTCTTTGACATACAATCTATTCGGCAATTCCGTTTAGCATAGATACAGATAAATCTATTGATTTTTATAAACAGGACCATGCAAGTTACAATTGTCCACCAGGAAACTGACCCATTTCCAACATTCAATAATTTTATATCAAAAAGTTCTACAGAAAAATAATTTTGTAATTTAAGAGGCAAGTTTTTCGTCATTGAAAATTTGTTAAAATGTCTCCACAAATCTGATGCTTTCAAGCACGTGTTTAGTTCTTCTTGTGAGTGAGTGATGGTTTTTTTCTGCTGGTCAGATCGAAGATTTCAATAGCTTTATACTTTCTCCAGACAACGGCGACCATTTTGCAAAAGAAATAAAAATAAAAAATGCATTATATATAAATAACAGCGAAATTGTGATATATATTTAAACTTTATTACATTTTCATTATTTCAAATCTGTTTGTGTTGTAGGTAATTTTTTGCATCTCTTCTACTTCCATTACACTGGAACTGCAATATATTGTTCCAACCACTTTGCCCCCTGCAAGATTTTCCTGAAAACATCCAACCAGAAGTCACCCAGTCAACACCAAAAACCCCACCCTATTTTCCTATAAGGTTTTGAAAATCACCAGTCTTTTATTAAAGACATGAATAGGGTGCTCTTAAATCACTACTCCACAGAACTTAAGGGCAGTGTAGTCAAAATTAAAACATCAACTGTAGATGTTTTTAGGAAACTAACAAAACACTTAGATACCTTGCAGCTAAAATATCATACTTTCCACGCCCTAGACGAGAAGAACGTCTCGGTAATCTTAAGAAATATACCATATGCTATCACCAAGGAAGAAGTCTAAACTGAACTAACCAGGATGCAGTATTCTGTCATCAGTGTAGTTCGTCTACTCAAAAGGGACAAATCTCCAATGCCTCTACATGCAGTCGAACTCGCTGACTCTGTAAACAGCTATGAAATTTTCTCCTTAAATAATTTATTCCAATGTATAATAAACGTTTAACCCCATAGAAAATCAAGTAGCATGCCTCAATGTACAAGATGCCAAGCCTTCGGTCACACAAAAATTTATTGTAAGCTACAACCGCGGTGCGTTAAATGTCAAAGTAATCACCATTTCTCTGAATGTACGAAACCTAAAGCTGAACCGGCAAAATGCATAAACTGCTGTGAAAACCATCCTGCAAATTATAGAGGATGCAACTACTACCAAAAAAGTCTCGCAGCGAAGGAAAATAGAAAGACACAGCAGATGAGATGGAACTCATTCTCTCAACTAATAGATCAAACAATAGGGCCCCAAAATAATACACAATCAACCAATTAAATTATACAGCACAGACATCTAACTCTGGATTCAAAATAAAATAAAATCTTAGCTACACCAGTGTCTTACGCAATGACTCAAAGCTCCAAAATTCTCTCCCACCACACACTGATAGCACAATATTTTCATCAGCTGGCAAAAGGAAAAATGTTTGTTTTCCTCCAGGCACAACTTTTCCTGGTGACAGGCTAAATAAACAATAACAGGAAAGCTGACAACAGACATCTCCATCAACAACAAATGATCTGACATCAGTCTTAAAATTAGCTCTTGCTTCTCTAATTGACATCTTCCACCCTATTATCAAAGATATAATCACTGAAGTTATTTCTTCTCTTTTCCACAATGGCAGTAAATGAGACAACTGATCTGTCTCGCATAACAATGTTGAACTGGAACGCCAATGGCCTGTATGGGAAAAAGCCAACTTTTTCAATATTTCTAAGCCAACACAACATAGACATAGCATGTGTCACAGAAACTCACCTGTGTCCTCACCACCGTTTCAACATACCAGGCTATATCATTTATAGAAGTGATCGACCATCTACTGTAGGGGTAGCCATCCTCATAAAACGTACCATAGACCATCACATCTATCCCTTATCTCAACAAATTGGCATCAAAACAGGGTAAGAACACGTGACTCTGATCATATCATAGTAATTGCGGCCACTAAACTACCCCCTTCAAAATGACCACATTGGCGCTTTATTTTTCTAATATATCAACAATAATGCTTGGCGACTTAAACACCAAACACACACTATGGGGATGTCGTACAAAAACTCCTAATGGCAGAAGACTTCTCGCTTCAGTGGATAGAGCAGCTGTGCAGATAACGGCCCCCAACAACCCAACCTTCTACTCCCAAAATCCAAACGTACAGCCTGATATCCCCAACATCACTATAACAAAACATATCACTACTCCTTTGGAACTTGATGTTCTAACCGAAATGGATTCTGATCATTGCCCGGTCATATGAAATTTCAATCATTCCTACAGTCAGCTACCCCCAAAACTAATTACAGGACTTATTGACTGGAAGAAATTTCAGCTTCATCTTGAGAATACACTAGACAACAATATGAAACTATCCAAACCTGCGGACATGACAGCACAATTCAGACTTTTACAAACACAATACAAGTTGCCGTACACCAAGCAACCAATAGAAATTTCGTTCACCCAAATCATAAAGAATATCTCCCAGCAGACATTGCCTGTCTAATACACGAGAAACATAATACTCGCAGACTGTGGCAGAGGGAACGGCAACCCTGGCAACGCACAGAATTAAATCGTCTTACACGCATTGTCAAACATCGACTCCACCAGCTTTGACACTCACAATACCAGTCGTACTTATCAAATTTACATCCTGGTGACACAAGTCTGTGGCACGCAACCCAACTAGTGCTGAGAGAGTACTCCCCGATGCCCCCGTTAAAGCTAGGCACCGACATGTATGTCATGGATGAAGAAAAGAATAACATTATGGCAGATCACCTGGAAAAACTTTTCAGCCGAACATGGATCCAAACGTGGATGATGAACCTATCCTGGCTTTTCTCAAACAAAACGCTCCTACTGTCCAACGTCCCATCTGGTTCACATCAGCAAGAGAGCTATTCTTACTAATAAAACATCTTCCGATTAGGAAATAACCAGGTATTGATAATATGCCGAACCCGATTTACAAAAATCTCCCACAAACCGGCCTCCAATTCTTGGCAACATTATTCAATGCAATATTAAAACTTGGCTACTTTCCCTCCAAGTGGAAGCATGCAGTTATTACTGTTATTCACAAACCAGGTAAACCAAAACACACCCCATCAAGTTACCGGCCTACTAACAACTTGTTCTAAACTACTGGAAAATATAATCAAGAGATGGCTTTCAAATTACATAGATTCAATCTATGCAATACCACCCTTCCAGTTCAGAATCGGAGCAAAACATTCATGTGTTCATCAGCTGCAACGCCTCTCTGAACATATCCTGAAAGCCTTCGAAAGCAAGAGATATACAGTAACCGTATTTGTTGACGTTGCCCAAACCTTCGACAGAGTATGGCATCCTGCAATTCTCTACAAACTAAAGAAGCTCAATACTCCCCTGTACTTGCTTACCATCATTGAGAGCTTTCTCAAAAACTGTACCATCTCTGTGTGCATAGGCAATGCATTATCTGCTAGAAAAACTGTACAAGCAGGTGTCCCACAAGGCTCCATCTTAGGACCCCTATTATTCAACTTATACATGGCAGACATCCCGACATTCCGCACGGTTTGTACCGCCATGTATGCCGACGACACCGTGATTTTCACTTCACACACTGATATTGACGTAGCAGTAATAAAAATCCAACAGTCATTTAATATACTTTCTGACTGGCTGAAAAAATGGCACATCAAGCTGAATACTACCAAATGCGAGGCCAAAAAACTCAAAATCAACGACGATGAAATAGAATGGCATCGAGCAGATAAAGGAATAAAATATCTAGGACTACATTTGGATCGTAGACTTACATGGAACTATCGCATTAATCAGAAACTATCCAAAGCCTATATTTGCATCTCCAAACTCTATCCTCTTCTGAATAAGAGGAGCTCACTTAAAATCGAAAGCGGGTTGTTACTCTACAAATCATTGATCCAACCTGCCATGTTATACGCATCCCCCATATGGTGCGCAGCCACTCCATCCAAACTGCAAAGAATACAGTCCCAATGAAACAAACTTCTCCGCACTATCTTAAAGCACCATGATTTGTACGTAACTCACAACTTCACAGGGAAACTGGACTCCAAATTATTAAAACGTACATTAAGAACTCTGTAAAAATCTTTATAAATAGCCTAGAAGCAACTCCTGGAGCAAAGTACTACAATTTAGGCCGCAGATGAATGACACACTCAATCTAGGTCAGGCGATGTAATCAATCATTTTAAGATCACAAAACTGTATAGCAAAAATGTAATTGCTGGACGTTTTAAATAAAACATAGTTATCAAAGGATATCAAAATGTTTATTAACTGGTATTTTGTCTACATCAGAATGTGTATCGCAGAGTGACAACATTTTGTTTTACGCTCGTCTTATGTTTTACTAGCTGTTACCCATGACTTCGTATGCCAGGAATTAGAATTTTATTGCTAGCATTGGATATAAAAAGCTGTAAGTCACGTATATTTTGTTCCAATCGACACCGACTCTGCATAACACGGCGGGAATGCCATCGATATACCATTCTACCGTCGAGCCTGTCTCATGACTAAAACTGTTATTCATACCGGAAAAGAGTATCCTATTTCCTTCACAAAGATACAAAGTATTTCCTTGTCAAATTCCATCAATATCGATATACACATATAGTCGTCAAAATGTAACAAAAAGACTGAGACTTATTAAATCCCAGGCTTGGCTCAAACAACTCTTAAAATTTTTTTCTCTCAGCGGGGTTTCAACCGGAAGCCAAAAGGTAAGTTTCTTATGAAGCAAGCACCTTACCCACTGCACTACCAGCCCTCTCTGTCGATACACATTACAGAGACGTATACATATTATGCGCCCGTCTGTCACAGTTCAGATAGTTTTCATAATTCAGTGACAATCTGTATTATCTGTACAGAAAATAGTCTTTCATAAAGGGAAATAACATCTCCTAATCAAAATTCATCATGATCGGATTAGCTCTTTACCTTTACAAATGTAACAGACAGAAATGCAGAGTTACTTTCACATTTATAATATTAGAATATATTTGGCAGGTAGTGAGCTTTTTGAATACAAGTTTATGATTAGTTTGAGGTGCTTTGAGTGTTTCATTGTTAAGTGTGTCCTGAAGTGATTGATGGTCGAATTTCCTTTTGTGTATTGTGTTTAGCGTTGGATCTGTGAGGTTCATGTATTCAATTACTACGTTCTTTCCATCAGCCAGCGATATCTGAATTTGATAGTTTTCTTGAAATGTTAGTATTTGTGGCTTGTTATTGTTTTGTTTGTGTAATGTGTAGTTTATGAGGTGGTGATTGGGGACCGTCCCAATATTCATCTTGATGGCTACAGAAAACAAACCGCAGTCAGGACGGCTTGGGCTCTAACACTGTCCCGTTGTACCTCCCTGATCTAGCGTGGAACCACAGTAGTGGGTCTCATACAAAAAAGGGGGGTGGTTGAAATAGTTATTTGTCGGTGTCAAGGTCAGCCACTCATTTGTGTGAATCCAAGTTACCGAGTGTGGAAAAAGTAAGTATCCAAAAACTGAGTTGAATTGGGGAGTGGAAAGTGTGAAATCCAGCCATCAACATCCAAGAAAATTTTGTTTTATTGTGCAGTGAAAAGCGCCAACTACCGTTCATGTCACAAAATGTTTCATACGACAGTACAACTGAAGGCACCGACACTGCGCAGCACATTTATAGATTTCTTCTGCAGTGCTACCGTCATTTGGATATAGGCGTCTTAGTATTCTTGGTACTACACGAAGGCACCTGCCCACTGTAACTTCACCCTAGAGGTCTTCTGATAAAACGTTTGTGCAGATAGCATGTTTCTCTTCGAATGGAAAACAGCTGTAAGTCCAAAAAGTAATTTAATAGCAGATTACTGTGATTATTTCTTCCAAATGCTAGAGGAAAAGAGCCTTTTTTGTTTAATCACTTCTAGTAGAGAGAGCATTGAAATATTACAGCAATGTTACAAAGTTAGTAGGTAAGAGGGTGGCCCAGAAACTAATGAACCAGTTTTTTCCCCTCATAGCGTACTTGCAGCAATGGTTCAACATGGCGTCTGTGAGTGATGCACATTATATGCAGTGTGTCGTCATTCAATTTCTCACTGCGGAGCAAGAAACGGTTGGAAACATGCACAATCATTTATGTGCAGTTTATGGAGCATCAGCAGTCGACAGAAGTACGGTTAGTCGCTGGGCACAGAGGGTGAGGCCATCTGAAAGCGGTTCTGCAGAGCTCCAAGATTTGCAGCAGTCGGGAAGGCCACCCACGGCTGTAACACCTGACAAGATGCAGCGTGCTGATGTGAATCTTTCACAAGGACCGACGCATAACGACTCGGCAGTTGGCGCGGAAGCTCTCAATCAGCAAAGGAAGTGTGGGTGTAATCGTCAGTGCTCTTGATTATGCAAAAAAGTGTTCACGATGGATTCCGTGCCTTCTTACGGAGGAACACAAAACTCACAGAAGAAAAAACATTTCTCCTGAATTGCTGCAACGTTTTGAAGGTGAGGGGAAACCTTCTTGTCCTGGATTGTGGCAGGTGATGGAACCTGGGTTCACAATTTTGAGTGCGAAACAAATGGCAATCGATGGAATGGCGCCATCCTGACTCTCCACAAAAGAAAAAATTCAAAGCAACTGCTTCCGCTGGTAAGGTCATGATCACCGTGTTTTGGGACTGTGATGGTGTCATACTCATTGATGTGATGCCAAGAGGCATCACCATCAATTCTGAGGCATATGTGAACACATTAACCAAACGCAAGAAGCACTTCCAGTGGCTTGGACGCCAAAACAGCTCAGGTGATTGTTTGCTTCAACATCATAATGCATGCCCACACTCAAGTTTGAGGACATCGGAACACGTCACCAAACAGGGTTGGACAGTGTTACCCCATCAACCCTATAGCCCTGACCTAGTTCCATCAGACTTTCACTTGTTTGGGCCATTGAAGAATCCCATTCGTGGGAGACATTTTGAGGATGACGAAGAGGTGATTCGCACAGTGAAGAAATGGCTTCGTAAACAGATCAAGGAGTGGTACCGCCAGGGGATACACGCTCTTGTGTCTCGCTGGAGGAAGGCCATTGAACAGGAAGGAGATTACGTGGAAAAAGAGGGAGCGTAGAAGAAACATAATTCTTTCTTGTGTGTAAGTTTCATTGTGTTCAATAAACAATTGTTGAAGAAAAAAGTGTTGTGCACTAGTTTCTGGGCCACCCTTGTATATGGCGTGAGATAGTCTGCAACTTAAGCTAAATCTTATGATATTGTGATTATTTAGTTCATTTTCTTTGCTGACAAATAACAGGTTTTCCTCCGTTGGTTGCAGCTATGCTACTACCCTTTCCATTCTTCTGTATATTATTCCAGTCAGTAATTTTGAAGCAAGTGATATTACGTTAACGGTGCGATAATTCTCACATTTGTCGGCTTGTGCTTTCTTCAGAAGTGTGAAGATGAAATTTTCATTAAAATCAGTAGGAATTTCTCCTGTTTCATAACTTTTTTATATCACTTTAAATAATCTTTTGATTCCTTCCTCTCCTAATGATTTAAGAAGTTCTACAGGGATCTTATCAATTCCAACTGCCTTATTTGCTTGCAAGTCATTCAGAGCTCTCCTAAGTCGTCAATGACGATATCACCTTCCTTTTCCATTATGCTATTGTTCAAGTCATCCCCATCATACAGTTCCTCAATGTATTCCTTCCACTGGTTAGCTCTATCATCTGAGCTTAAAAGAGGTTTCCCATTGGCAGCTTTAATGTTTAGAACTCTTTTCTTCATTTCTGTTTTTTTTTTTTTTTTTTTTTTTAAATCTTCCTGTATGAAACATTTACTTTACCTGTGACTATTTCCTATTTCACTTCTTAACACTTTTCTTCTAGCCATTTTTCTTCTGCTTTTTTTGCATTACCTGTTTATTTTATTCCTAAATTGGTTGTATTTCTCTCTTCCTGCTTTATCCTGAACATTTTTGTGCCTTCTCCTTTGATCCATCAGCTACAAAATATCTTCTACGATCCAAGGTTTTTGGGCAGCTTGTTCCCTAATGCCTAATGTTTCTTTACCAGCTTTCATTATTTCTATCTTCAACGCATTCAATTCGTCTTCGGTTGAGCTCCTTTCAGAGTTACTTCTTAGACCTAAGTCTATAATTTCTGCAAATTTTTCCATCATTTTTTCAGTTTATTATTTATTGTTTTTAGTTTATTTATTTGGCTTATATTGCTTCCTTGTTCACTTGAATTTCATTCTGCACTTCATTACTATCAGATTATGGTCAGAGTCTATGTCTGCTCCTGGGTACGCTTTACAGTCTAGAACTTGAATCCTGAATCTCTGTTTGACCATGATAGAATCTAGCTGATATCTGCTTGTATCCCCAGGATGTTTCCAGGTGTATATTCTTCTTGCATGGTTCTGAAACAGTGTGTTTGCCGCGACTAGCCTATGTCTTTCACAAAATTCTAACAACCTTGTTCCTCACTTATCTCTTTCTCCTAGACCAAAACTTCCTACAGAATTACCCTCTTTTCCTTCTCCCACTAACGCATTCCAATCACCCATGATTATTAGATTTTCCTCCCCGTTCACATATTGGATTAATTCTTCAATTTCATCGTATGTTTTCTCTATTACTTTGTCATCTTCCTGTGACGTTGGCATATACACTTGTAGTAACGTGGTTGGGGTGGGTTTAATTTCTAGCCTCATCAAAATAATCCTGTCACTAAACTGTTCATAATAACTCACCCGATTCCCTACTTTCTTGTTCATTACAAATCCTACACCAGTGACTCCATTAACAGCTTGTGTGCTAATTATCCTGTGTTCCCCAGACCAGAAATCCTGTGCATCCTTCCATTTAATCTCACTAATCCCAACAACATCTAACTAAGTTGTTCCATCTCCCTATTCAGACTTCTAACATTCCACGCCCCGACTCGTAGAATGTTTCTATCCATTCTGATGACTCCTCCCTGAGCAGTCCCCACCCGGAGATCCGATTGGGGGACTATTTTACCTCTGGAATATTTTACCCAGGAAGAAGCCATCATGATATATGTAATTTGAGAGGATTACATGTCCTCGGGATACCCTTTAAGGTCTTTAATGCAGTGGTTTCCCGTTGCCTTCTGCATCCCCATGCCGTTGATCATTTCTGATTCATCCGCCTTTAGGGGCGGTTTCCAACCCCAAGGGCAAGAGGGTGCCCTGAACCGCTCCCCGCTCTTCAGCCCTCCTTTCGGAGGCCGTTGGCAAGCAGTGGGCGACTCCTTATATTGGGAATCTTTCAGTCGCCAGAGCCTCGTCCGTGCAAACGGGGTGGACAATGCGAAGGAGAGGTTTACATTTGGTTGGAAAAGGCTAGTATAGCCTCTCCCAAACCCTTACTCCCTCAAAAGCTTTCAGCAGTAATTTACTCCCTACTATTGGAAAGAGTGATATATGTAGCAGCCAGAGAATGGTTAATAGAACCTAGCTTGGTGTTCAAAGGACTTCCCCAGGATGCTATATTAAGTCCTCTGTTGTACCTAATATATAGCCATGACTTGGAAATTTTTTTCCTGATGTAACTACCCTCCAGTTGGGGGACAACATACTAGTAGATATAAAGGGTTCGTCCGTGAAAGTGGTTCTTCATCACCTTAATGAGGTATTAATGGATTTCAGTACCTGGCAATTTAACAACTGTAGTGATATTTTCAAAACGAAAAATCATCACTAATAACAGCGTGTAACTAGGACTATACACCTTCGCATTGAAAAGGCAATGCAGATTCTTAGGAATGATATTCGACAGCCATCTCACCTAACGAGAGCAAATACAAGTGATAACAAAATCTGATAAGAGACTTAATATCCTAAGGGCAGTTACGGGTACATGGTGAGTAAACTCTTCTACTTTTATACAAACCACTTATCAGATCAATAGTAGACTACAGCTGCATCTTTTACGTGAATGGTAGAAAGGACGCACTACAGAAGATGGATAGATTGGTGTACCGCTGTCTCATAACATGTGTAGGAGCTATGAGATGCACGCCCATGAACGCACTACTGGTGGAATCTGTAGGCATGCCTCTACACATAAGACGAATTGAGCTATCTTAAATGTATCTCATAGATGAACCAAATCTTGAATCTCATCCGTTGTGGGAACGGATGGGAATTTTAGAACACATGGTGGGAAAAGTTGCAAATCAGCATCCAGTGGCACTACAAGACATGCCATTCTTAAATGTGTATGGTGATTGGGAAGAACACGGTGGTAAAATAGAGAAATTTGAAATACAACCAATTTACCAATTATCATGCCGCCTTCAATTAACTGACACTCAAGCTCATTTTATAGTGAAATCTGGGAATACTGATGTAAATGAAAGCCTCAATAGGAAATTAAGCAGCTTGGATCCTAAAATAACATACATCTGCACAGACAGTTCCAAAGTCAATTCAAAGAACAGAGTAGGTTACACATTATACTTCCCGCTATCACAGTATCATGCACTATATTCGCCATTGGATCAGAATTTTATGAGCAGAAGCAAAAGTGATACAAGAGGTAGTGAAATATAGCCTCAACTGTGAACAAAGTGAAGTGATAATCATCACCAATTCCATAAGTGTAGTCAAGACTATCAAGAAGCCAAGTTGGAACATAAGTATGGCAACTATACTGGTACACATTCTCCATGAAATATACGAAATGTGTGAGAGAGTAATGAGAAAGGTAACACTAAGAGCGATTTGGCAACGCTGTGTCTTCCGGTCTGCTAGACCGGTTTGTTCATCCCTTCCACATGCTCAGTCTGATTTTCAACTCCGTTCATCCAACACATTATTTTTAACAGTGCCATCTAAGAAGTTGAGTTTTTGTTGTATATTATGAAAATGGAGCACCGGAATTTAGAGCAACATTGTGCAGTTAAGTCTTGTGTTAAACTTGGAGAATCCGCAAGTGTGACCTTTGAAAAGTTGAAACAGGCCTATGGGGAACATTGGTTATCAAGAGCGCAAGTTTTACGCTGGCACAAATCATTTTTGGAAGGCCGAGAAATTGTTGAAGATCAGGGAGACCTACAACTTCAAAAACTGATGAAAACATTGAGCGTGTGATGACTCTTGTGAGATCAGACCGTCGTTTAGCAACAAGGATGATGAGTGAACAGTTAAACTGAAACACTTTCACTGTACATCAAATTTTGGACAGGCGAATGGTTTGTATCAAAATGGTTCCAAAAAACCTCACAACTGAACAGAAGGACAATCGAAGAAACATGTGCATTGATCTTCTTGAGAGGATTGACAATGACCAAGAATTGTCCATTCTTGTGATCACAGATGATGAATCCTGGATATTTGAGCACGATCCTGAAACAAAGCGGCAATGCAAAGAGTGGCACACTCCGTCATCTCCTCGACCGAAAAAATGTCGAATGAGCAAATCTAAGATCAAAACAAGGCTGATTTGCTTCTTTTTTACGGTAGGGATATCGTGCGTTAAGAATTTGTTACTCCAGCACAAACTGTCAACCAAATGTTTTACAAAGGCGTCCTTGAAAGGCTCAGGAAAAGAGTGATTCGTGTGAGACCAGACATTGCAGACAAGTGGGTGCTTCATCATGATAATGCCCCGTGTCACACGACTTTTTCTATCAGTGAATTTTTGATCTCAAAATGCATTCCTGGTATTCCTGAATCCCCCTATTCACCTGATACAAGTCATTGTGACTTTTTGTTTTTTGCATAATTGAAACATGTTTTAAAAGGACGTCATTTTGGAACTCTGGAGAACATTCACAAGACTATCACCAACCAGATAACAGCCCTACCAGTTGAAGCCTTCCAGCGCTGCTACCAAGAGTGGAAACAATGACTCCGCCGGTGTATAGCTGCCCAAGGGAATTACTTTGAAGGGGATAATATCGTTGTTTTTTTGAAAATAAATAAAAATAATAATAATAATAAAAATAATAATAATAAAGAAGTAAAACATCAGTCTCATCAATTTTCTCACACACCTCGTACATCAACAATATAAATTACATTACTACAAGTTTCATGTGGATACCATTGCACAAGGAAATCAAATTTAACGAGTAGTTCAATGAGCTGGTGAAGGAAGCTATCGAAGGGGCAACATAGAGAAACCTTGAAACTCCCCTTCTCAGAATTCTAGCAAAATATTAAACAGCTAGCAAAGGAACCATGGCAAACGGAATGGATGTTGTTGTTGTTGTTGTTGTTTTAGGGCGCGTCGACAGCGGGGTCATTAGCGCCCTAACAATTACCAGCATAAACTGTGGCTCAAAGTACTAAAATACTGACTGCATGGTCGACTGTAAAGGGGTCGACCATAGAGACAGCAAATAAAATAATTCAGAAACATAAAACGTGGCTTAGCAAAGGGGCCACCAGAACACAAGACCGTGCATCACCTGAATGGCTGTAAAGTGGCCATACAGGATACCAAAATAATTAAAAGCACTACATCTCTCGCCGGCTGTATAGTGGCCAGCGAAAAGGAATTTAAAAATATAAAAATTTAAAACAGTGCACACGGATGAGTAGCTGTAAAGGGGCCACCCATCCATCTTAGAACTAGGCCGATCTGCCTAAAATTTTAGGCACTAGACCGGCCAAACGGAATGGAGCAGTTGGTTACAAGAATAAGGTTTGCATTACGGCCGTATACAACCAACCATCCCAGCGAAGTCATGGCACTATGTATAACTGGAATGTTAATAGATGCTACAGCAATTGCATAACCAGAATTTGATTCAACCATGGTAACTTCGCCAATCATTTCAATCTGATACAGCTTACAGAAAGTCGACAGTGATACTGCTCAGACACAGCAGTGGGTGACTTAAAACATAATCTTCTTTCCTGCAATTATAAACTTGACCCTAAAAAGTCACCAAAAACTCAAGCAACTATACCCTTAACTAATTTTTGACATTAGATATTTCGAACATTAAGTCAGTTATGAAAAGAAAAATTTCTTTACTTTCGATTTGTCTCATCGCGTTACAAATTGCGGCACTGCGTATGCCAGGGAAATTGTATTTTAGTGTTTCCTCTATGATTCAATATAATCTGTCCAGAATAATATTATTATCGTAAATAAATTAATGTTTTTATTGTAAACAGAACAGTAAATATGATGCCACAAAAACAATTCTTGTAAAAATAGGCCAAGTCTCGTGTTCACATAGTGACATAAAGTTATGAGATCATCTTCTGTGCCAACTCTACACTTTACAGTGTGTATTCAGTTAACTTTGAGAAACAGAATGGCTTCTCTCGGTGTCATAGATTATTTTCTTTAGAATGATAAAATAAATCTGGTGACTTGGCCATTATGTGCGCCATGTTTTATTTAACCTGTATAAATATCTTCAATATGTTGCTTTGTGAAACTTACAAATGTATAAAAGCCAAGATATCCCTCACTCTTTTTCGAATTTGACAAATATATATTATGCACTCAATTCCATTAAGAATTATGACGTGCATAATGGTCAAGTCATAATCTTTTTTTATTCTAAATAAACGATCTATGACACCGAGAGAAGCTATTCTGTTTCTCAAAGTGAACTGAATATACAGTGTAAAGTGTAATTTGGCTCAGAAGAAGATCTCGTAACATTTTGTCACTACACGAACACGAGACTTGGCCTATTTTTACAAGAATTGTTTTTGTGGGATTTCATTTCTTTTTGTAAGTTTATCGCTTATTATGAATCAATCCTCAGTTGTAATGGATTCATTTGAAAATCAGTGAATAAGAATATGTCAGAATTGAAGACATCAATATATGTTACCAACAAGGGATATATATAGCTTCATCTGGAGCAAAGCAATTAATCCTGCAAATATATGCCAGAATTTTTCATGTTTGGGGTTGTAAGTAAATAAATACAGGGAAAAACTCCAATATTAGACTTTTTCTTATGATTTAGGGATAAAACCATATATGTGTACCAAATTACTTGTTTCTAGGATTGCTGGAAGTATAGTGGAATTTTGATGTTGGGATGTCATGGTCGAAATAAAATTTTGTATTTCAATAACTTTCGAAGTAAGAAAAGGAAAGAAGGAAATAAAATTTAACACATTTATTAAACTTGGTAAGCTCACACTACAATGAAAATCTGAAGTGTATAAAGTTATTGGGGTAGAAAGGGATTTCATGTTAGGGGCAGGTAATGGGATAGATAAATGGAAATGTATGAGTTTCAGACTTTTCTTGTAATATATGGGTAAAATTTTACCTGTGTACCAAATCGCAGCTTTCTACGGGTACAGGAAGTACCTTAGGGTTTTGATGATCATCAGTCAGTGAGTGACAAAATCGCTGAAGTTTGCATATTAAAAACATCCAAACTAAGAGCAGTAAGAAAATAAAATTTAGTATGTTTGCTAAGATTGCTGATATCAATGCATAACAGAAACTTGAGACATGTAGCATGAATATGACAGAAGAAATTTAGATTCAAAAATGACCTGAATCGCTTCGAGAAAAAGGTAGGCAGGGCCGCTGTTGGCTCGACTTGGTGGATGCACTGCAATGCACCCAAATACATTAATACAAAACATTGAAAGAAGTAAAAATCCTTGGTATACCCTTTCCAAAAAAAACATGACTATTTAGCTATCTTCTTACGACATAAACATTCACATGGCTTTAATGACATATTTTAAAGATGGAAATATATTTATTTAATGTTTTCTTATATATATATATATATATATCTATAAAACGAAAACCGGATAAATTTAACTAGAAAAACTCAGAAACTACTGAGCAGATTTCCATGGGGTTTTCACTGTTTTAAAGTTTAGAATTTGAACTGAGTTGCTTATTATATCTTATATTTCAACGTTACATAACACAGGAACATTAAATGAAATTCTGATGTATGATGACATAAACCAAAGATGGAACAACTAGATGTTGCATTTGACAAAAAACACACAACTAGGATGTCTCTGACCATAGCCTTTAATGGAAGCAAAAAAATCAGTTTAAAATAATATCTATTTTGCACATTAAACGAAACTTGAAATATTCTTTCCTTTAATTTGGAATGTTCAATTTTTAAACGCCACAGAAAGTGAGAAACTAATAACATCATCCTACATTCAGCACTAGAGACGAGAGTTTCTGATATAATCTAGCTTTTTAATCATATTATAACCTATTTAAGTTCTTGAGATATAGGATGTCAGCCAAAATATCTACCGTTTGGAACAGTAAGTAGATTCATTCCGTTCACAATAATTAATGCGTAGGCTAATGGTTTTTAATACAAATTGAAGCCTATAGTGTTGTAAATAGAAACAGTTTAGGACAACAAACCAGCTATTCTTCATTTTATAATTTATTGTGTTGTTTAGTAATGCAGTTTCCCGGTAATGCTAGATTATTCGTAAAATGAATGTGTTGTAAAGTCTTACTGATGCAACTAAGGAAAATGGAAGCGGCTTCTAGGCGATATAAATAAGAAAAGAAAGGGAAATTAACCCACCACATACCAAAGTGGACGGATGCAATGAGAGAACACTAATGCTGACAAACAACTACACAATATTTCGGCATCTGCCTTGCTCACAAATAGAAAAACGGGCCATTAGGCTCGGGACGTGTGTGCACAACGAACGTTACCTAATACCCGTTTTTCTATTTGTGAGCAAGGCAGATGCCGAAATATTGTGTAGTTGTTTGTCAGCATTAGTGTTCTCTCATCGCATCCGTCCACTTTGGTATGTGGTGGGTTAATTTCCCTTTCTTTTCTTATTTGTAAAGTCTTAAGACATACTTTAAATTTTAATTTTCACCCCAGGCTTTCAAATTCTGAAAATCCATTCAAAATATGCATTTTCTGAGTGATGCCGGAATAAAGACACTTTCCAGATACATTTTTATGTATGTGGTATGCGTTAATGTGTGTACGGTCCATGTTTCGATTTTCGAGGGACAACTTTTGCAAATGTAATTAGGTTGAAATGTAACATGGACTAAAATGAAAACTGACATTTTGATTCAAAGCATCCATTCTTAGAACTGTGCTGCTAATTAAGCGTTCAGTTCTGTAACGGAAATGGTCGGTACAAAATCAATGAAGTTTGGAACATATTTTCAGACGTATAAAAATAGTATACGGATAAATCAACTTCGACCCACTCCCTTCTTGGTAGGGTGCAGGTGAATCTAGGTTTGCTATAATTCCAGCTATGGATGGCGTGAGCTGTATGAAACTTGGTATACATTTCTCATTGTGTGAATAAAAACAGTGTATGGATAAATCAACGACAACTAGACCGGGAAATGCCAGAAACTCTGCTAGTATATTATAAGATTGGATCCTTTAAACATCTTTAAATCTCCTCTTTTAACAATGTTCATTATTTTGCATTGTGTATCTACAAATGCTCGTTTGCAGCTGTATAATGATCAGTTTTACTGTGTGACTGGTCGTTAGTTCATAAGTGTAAATGAATGTAATTTTTCTCGGCGTTGTTTATTTATAAACGTTTCTCAGGAAACAAACCGAGTAATATTGTTATTAATGCACAATATTTCAGCGACTTTATTCTCCATCGCCATATTCAGGTGCAGTTGCAAGTCTTGAAGTCTGCCTTGAAGTCAGCCTTGAGCGTGTTGTTTCATAAGTGTTTCTCTCAAACTGTTACAGTTCATATTAGTCTAATAATAAGTTGAAAATTATATTGTACAAATTAATGGAAACTTTTGTAAGGGCTATGATAAGGCTAAAAGCCATTAAATAAACAGTGCAACACGAAAATGGGTTTAAAATAAAAGAAACTGAATTTATTGACAATCAGAAGAAGAAATGGTTGACGATGTATGTACTCAAATAATTGACAAACGTTCAGGTGAAACACAACTTTAATTCCTGGAGGATCAGTAAGCAGTAGTCTCTGTGATTTTAACATAAATCTCAGGATGGTTTTCGAAACTTTTGAAATGTTTCAAAAGTCTTTCTCACAGCTGCCATTAGATGGTGGTGAAGTCAGCCAAGCAGCTCTTCACACAGTGGACAGCGCCGCAGCGTTGGGTGGCGACCGTGAAAGCAGACCTCGAAGGCACATCTCGAAGAAGATGGTGGATGACGGAGCAGAACGGCGACCAGGAAAGAAGTCCAGCCAGCGTCCCCGAAGGCTCATGTCGCAGCAGTGCAGAGCGGCGACCAGGAAAGAAGTCCAGCCAGCGTCCCCAAAGGCTCATGTCGCAGCGGTGCAGAGCGGCGACCAGGAAAGAAGTCCAGCCAGCGTCCCCGAAGGCTCATGTCGCAGCAGTGCAGAGCGGCGACAAGGAAAGAAGTCCATCGAAGGCACATCACGTATCGTCTCTCTCCAGCACTGCCTCCGTTCACCAGCCACGTAGCCTCTCCAAGGTGTTTGCACGGATACATGAAACATAATCAAAACACACATCAGAGTCGCACGAACGATTTATTATGTAATGTATGCGGCAACAATCAGTTGTTTCTTGGCTGTCTGGGCTATGCCGCGTCATGATGTTTCGACCATCCTTCTGCGATCTTCTTCTAGGGAAGAACTGCGTCTTCTGTCTTTTTTTCACTACAGATCCACTACCTTTTGCAGTTCTATGGTTGAGGTCAGGTTGTGGGTGGTTTTTGGAGGCACCATTTATTTTGTCTCTTGGGGGAGAAACCGGTTATTGCCTCACCTGAACTTTTTTTTTACTTATGGCTTTATGCCTCGTTGACGTCGAGGTCATTAGAGGCAGGATGGGACTGGGGACCAGGAACGGGAAAGAATTCAGCCATCGAATTTTTGAAGGAAGCATCCTGGGATTCGCGTGGAGTGATTTGAGGAAACCATGGGAAACCCAAATCTCGATGCCCGGATGGGGATTCGAACCGGCATCCTCCTGAATGCGAGGCCAGAGTGTTACAGCTCACCCACCACACTCAGTCACCTGAACGATGGCCCTTAGTCGAAACCCCTTTAATTAGGCTCTTATTTGGTTATTAGATTATGTTACGTGGGTAATCCAAAGTAAGGCCTTCATGGTTCCAAAATTTTTTAATGTTTCATCGTTGTTGTTTCTAATTTGATCTAATTTGTTGTATAGTTCACTTTCTTGGTGATGAATATCCTCCTTGATGGTTGGCATTCTAGTTATTTCATGGAGTTGCCTTATAGGTGTACATATTTTGGTTCTTAATATCATTCTTAGGCTTCTGTTTTGTGATATTTGGAGTCCTTGGATGGTTGGTTTTGCAGTCATTCCCCAGCCTTGGCATCCATAGAAGATGAATTGATTTGTAGATTCGTCATCTTGTTTCAGTTGTGAGATCTTTTTCACTCACTATGGGTAGAGATTTAAAATCACAGCTAATCCTTTTTTGTACCAGTCTTTTAAGTATTGGTTAAATATTGTGATCAAGTGTAATTCCAAAATATCGGTGCAAAGTTGTCCAAGGATTTGTTTTTTGATTGAATATATTTATTTTGGGGAAGCGGGCGAATCCCGATTTTTTTTTTTTTTTTTTTTTCTGGTAAAATAAATTGCTGCACCTTTGGTTGAGTTGATTGTTATTTTGTTCTCTGAACACCATCATTCCAATGCATTTAAACCTTGTTGCAGACTTTTCATATTTGCTTAATGATTGTAGTCTGAAGTAAACATTACTAAGTTGTCTGCAAATAGTGCTATATCGATGTTTGGTAGAGTTGGCAAGTCGTTCACATATATGCTGAATAAGGTAGGGAACTCCTTCTTCCATGTTTAGTTTGATGATTGGTATCAGCCCATTGTCACATAGAATTGTATATTTTCTGATATGTTTGCTATTAGTTTTGTATAAAGGCGAGGTATTTTAGTGTTAGTTTAGTTGTCATAAGCTTCTTCAATATCTATAAATGCTGCTGCTACTGTTTATCCTTTATTGAAGGCTTCTACTATTTCCTCTACTAATCATAGTAATTGTGTTGTCGCAGATGTTCTCAATTGAAATCCATGCTGTTCTATTCATATGGTTTTGTTCTCTTGCAGATTTGCAGCTATTCTTTTCTGTGCCTTTAGCTCCAGCACTTATTAAGCTTATTGGTCTGTAGTTCCATAGTTTTGTGTGATCTTTGCCCACTTTAGGGATGGGAACTATACATGTTAACTTCAGTTTGGTCAGGTAGTACCCAGTCTTCATAATTGCATTTGTTATTCTTGTTAATAGGACGATACATTAACTAAGCAAATGTTTAAGGAGTTCATTTCTGATGTTGCCAGGGCCAGGGGCCTTGTTGTTGGCCAATTTCCTGATGATCTGGTATATCTCTTTCCGTGTTGTCAGCTGTGGTAGATGATTTATTTGTTCATTCCTTATTGCTATAGGTTGTTGGCTAATATGTTCTTCTTCTCTTATTCGTATTTTGTTGGGTTCTTTCGTTGTTATTGAATTCTGCTGTGCGAAGGTTTCTGCCTGCTCTGTTGGTGTAAATACTGGTCCTGCTGATCTGCCTATTGCTGGTTTTTGTGGTCTCCTGCTCCTTACAGTTCTTATAAATTTTGCTCTTATAAATTTCCAAGCTTCTCTATTAGTAAGGATGGGGTTTGACATTTTTTCTTCCTAATTTTCAATTCTTCTTTCTCTCAGTCAGTTCTTTTGCATAATGCCGATATTCCTTGCGATCTTTCGGATCTCTATATTTTTGTCATATTTCCCTATATTTGTTTTTTAGGTAGCGTAAATCTTCCAATATCGGTGGTATGTCATTAATATTTGCTTTTTCATAGTATGTTGTTGTTGATGATTTTTGTTTGCCATAACAATTACTTTTTCCATATGATTGACCGCCTGATCAATCTGGTCCTTAGTGGAGACTGGATATGTTGTTCGTATTTTGTTATGGATTAATCTAGTATAATAGTTACAATCCATCTCAGTTACTTTATGCTTTGATGTTTCTAGTGGTATCCAGTTTATTTTTACTGGTAGGTGATCCGATGATAACTCCTAGATAGTAGGATTTCTTGTGTAATATTTTTGATTGATGTCTAATATGCCTGGGTAACCTCTATTGTTGGTCGGTATGTATGTAGGATCTGTCGGTCCTATTATTTTGACATTTCTTTCTGTTGTTATTTCAAAAAGTTGCTGTCCTCTTGCATTTTGAAATCTTGAGTTCCATTCATGTCTCATGTTTTTCATTAAAATCACTGCCCATGAGCACCTTGTTGTTTGATGAGATGTGTGGTCTACTAGGTTCTGCTTCTGTGCCAAGTAGGTGGCAACCAGTGCCACTTTACCTTCCCGTGTGTGGATTCTGATTGCTGTTGCTTCAGTTGTCATCAGTGGTGGTAGTTGTATCACTTGGTGAGTTATGGATTTACGGATCACGATGGCAGTTCCTCCTCCTTTTCTTAGTGGGCGGTCAGGTCGGTATATCTCCATTCCGTCAATTTTAATGTTGTCATTTTGATTTGAGGTGTGTTTCTGTTATTATACAGGGCATTCGCCGGGAAACGCAACCCACTGTTAGCGCTACAAGGAAGAAACTGCTCCCGGCGAGCGAGCGCTCAGTTTCCGGCATTGTTCAACCGTCGGCCGCGGACTATTTCATAATAATTACGCTTCATAAACTTCAGAAACTTGTGTGCTAAGCATTTAAATGTGACGTAATTCATTAGCTTACCTTATAAAAGATGCTGGAAGTGTTGACCCTCTTGTGTAATGCACATTTCACATCTTCTGAACATATTTCGAGACACACGCTGCCCTAACTGACTTAATGATTTTTTGGGTGACTGTTCTAGTCGAAAAGCGATATCGTCAATTTTCTCCTCTGTGAGAATACGGTTGACCGACAGTCTCTTTTTGTTAAAAAATGAACCCGTTTCTCTTACTTTTTTAACCAGACGCAGAATTGTTGATTTAGCTGGCAGTAAAGCGCCAGGAAATTCGCGACGAAATTTACTGCGACACTTTTTAAACGACTTCTTCTTCACATATGTATCGTAGAGAAATATTCTTTGTTGCAAACAGTAACGTACCATAATTTTACTCACACTCAAACACGGTACAGATTAACAACAGTATGAATCCCCAAACCAGCCAAACCGCAAAGAAACGTTTATTCACAACACTGATTAATAAGAGACTGAAGTCACAAACTATCTACAATGCAAAGAAACTGTTCTTAACAATGTAAGGGTCACTGCACTGCACTGTTGGGGCAGCGGAGGTATTAAACAGTGCGGTGATTCACGGTGCCGTGTGGCGGAAACTGCTGGCGCGACTGACCGAGCAAGTTGCCGACGGCAACAGACTGGGAGGGTAGCGTTTTCCGGCGAACACCCTGTATATTCTTTTGAATTGTCTCAATTCTTCAGCTCTCCCTTTTATCCCATTTGTGTTCCACATGATTATATTAGTGTCTTGTAGTTTTTGGGTTTTCCTGGGGTCCATTATTCTAATAGTGTTAGTACTCCTTCAGCTATTGCCATTATATTTAGCACTGTGCCTTTGGCTTCTTTCACCTTTTTCAAGACATTTTTCAATTTGTCTAATATCATCCTTATAGTATCTGTGCAATCTGATGTCTTTGAATTTTCATCAGGGTAGCTTTCTAGTTTTCTTTTTTTGCTGTGGCTTCTTCCCTCTCGCCTTGATCCTTGTGTCACTTCAGCATAAGTTTGTCCACTGCTGCATCTCTGTGAATTATTGTGGTCCTCATTTTGCGATTCATATAGTTTGGTTGTTGTTTTGTCTGTTTTTTCTCCCCAAATCTTCGTTTTTAGAATTTTCTTTCATTTTTTAGGGTGTATCTAGGTGGCCTAGTAGCTGTTTGAAAGGCCGTGCATCCCCTCCATGAGGTGACGTGTTGTCCTTTGCCATTAGCACATCTTGCTTTTGCTGTGACTGATATGTTGCAGTCCTTTGTAGAAAGGGCGCTGACATCTTTCACACTGCAGTGGACCAAGTGAATTTCTATATCTTTCTATCAGCACTCTTGTGAATAGTATTGCTCGTTCATTGTAGATACGTCTGGAGTCGGTGTTTGTATCCAATGTTATTTGGTATACTGCTAGTGGTATTAGCATCATTGAGTTTAAATCTCATTTTTTTTTTTAAAAAAAATTATGTACCTGCTGAACTCCATAAACTTTTTCTCTGACGTGTGCTTCAGTTTCTTCTGTTGTTATTGTTGGTGGCAGGCCCTTTATTACCAACTTCAGAGGTCTGCCTTTTGGCAGTTGGCACATGTACGAAGGTATTTTGTTCTCCTTGAAAAATCTGTTTATAAACGCGTAATCTTGGCTGTTCTCTACACCTTTATAAACTACTTTCAGGTTTGCTTTTAAGTTCTGTTTAATTATTTTATTCATTTCGGTAAAATCTTTGACTGCTTCTAATCACTATTGGTGGTAATACTTCTTTCTGCTGTGTTTGGGGTGTGCTTTCTGTTGGTCCTTCTTCGCTATCTTTTTCCTGTTCTTTTGTTACATCTAATGAGCTAAAACAGATTTTAGATGTAATTTCTGCATTGCACCTGGCTTGCTTTACTCTTCTTCTGGAATTCTCTCCACATTTTCTATTGCCCTTCACTTCCATAAATTTAGATTAATTTGAGTTTCCACCGGTATCTTGTTCGTACAGACTGATACAATTGCTGTTCTCTCTTCCTGATGTTAAGCCGCCATTTTCACTTATATTTTCTGTATCAGTTTCAGATGTTTCCATATCCTGATTTCCTTCACTTAATCTCGACCAATCCATTTCAGCATTGTTTTCCATTTCGTGTCCATTACCGTCAGCCTTTGTCCATTGCCCTATAACCAGTTGATTCCATGTACAGTATGCCAGGTCGTTTCCTAATTCCTCTGTACCTTCTTCCCTTTCCTATTCGAAACTAAATCAGTCCAGTAATTTAAAGTTCCAGTCGCCACCACTTATCTTACCGTAGGTAGTCGCTCGCGTCCTGAAGGTCGATGCGGACTGTGTCATCAATTACTGTGTGGTGCTGTTATATAGCCGAGGCCTGTGATCCATCTAGAGAGTTCGGTTTTCCCGGCAAATCAGAACCTGCTCCGTCTGCATTAGCAAGAGCCATGCGTTGTGTAGTTTAAGCTCGTTGTCTTCGTTAATATTATTTGGGCGTTTGGAAATTTCCAACTCCTCCTTGACCCTCCTTGGCCACCATTTATTTTTGCACACTATCACGGTGGTGTTTTTGAAATTTATTGCATGATTTGTTTCAGCTGCATACTGTGCTCACCCTGCTTGTCCCCTACAGTACACCCCGTCTCTCCCATGTAAACCCGATCACCGGTGCACGGAATCCCACAGACCCCAGCAACCTGTAGTGGAGGCAGCCTGTCCTTAACCTTGACGAGCTGGTTACTGACTGTGCTGTGCGCTTTATAGATAGGTTTTTGTTGACTTCATTTTTATAAAATGCTTTCCAAATCTGTCACAAACGCTTCTTAAATAAAGTAGAACAACTTCTTTGCATTCCTTGATATGGACTGGTTTGATGCTGAATTTGAGGCTTTCCCTGTTATGGCTACATGAAATGCCCTTTTCAATCAAAAGGTTCAGTTAGCAATTGGACTTAATGTGTTTTGTAGTGCCTCTAAATCCACTGTCAAACCTTTACCACAATATCGTCGCTCTTGTACACATGGTCGTGAGGATAGCTTTTTTTTGCCGATGGCTGATGAAGTGACACGGCATGTAGATTTCTGTTTGTTGGTGTTGGGTTATGATAACCAGAATGTACTAGGCTCCCGTCGATACGTTTCGCTACTAACACATCTAGGAACAGCATCTGCCCTTGTTCAAATTATTCCATAGGGAAATGAATTTTTGGATGGTCGAAACATCGGCTGCACATATCATGAAGCGGCGTATTCCGGACAGCCAAGAAACAAAGCAGTTCATTTTATTTGCTGGCAGTAATCCACCCCCTTCGCCACACAAACATGCCTCTAAGAGACAACCATAACACAGAATAAAGACCATGCTTCAAACAATACATTAAAGATGCCGGAACATATGCAATGAATAAAAGGGAATGAAAACAATTCTTTCTACTATTCTGTAATGTATTAAAGAACTCAAAAATTATAATCGAACAAAAACTTCACTAAAGGAAATACAATGTTTGAAATGATACTAAAACACAGTATTAACAACAATAATTAACACATAACATAAGGAACATGGGACAGGCATTACTAACTTGCAATTTTATGGAATGACGAAATGAACATACAGAATAACATGAATTTCTAACTGAGATAGAACGTACGTTACTAAACTGCAATTCTGTGGAACGACGAGCTGGCCTTACGTTATAACCTACAGTTCTATCTGAGAGTGGACCTATGTTACCATCCATCGTTCTGTGGATCGACGAGCTGGCCTTACGTTATAACCTACAGTTCTATCTGAGAGTGGACCTAAGTTACCATCCTTCGTTCTGTGGATCGATGAGCTGGCCTTACGTTATAACCTACAGTGCTATCTGAGAGTGGACCTACGTTACCATCCTACGTTCTGTGGATCGACGAGCTGGCCTTACGTTATAACCTACAGTTCTATCTGAGAGTGGACCTACGTTACCATCCTACGTTCTGTGGATCGACGAGCTGGCCTTACGTTATAACCTACAGTTCTATCTGAGAGTGGACCTACGTTACCATCCTTCGTTCTGTGGATCGACGAGCTGGCCTTACGTTATAACCTACAGTTCTATCTGAGAGGGGACCTACGTTACCATCCTTCGTTCTGTGGATCGACGAGCTGGCCTTACGTTATAACCTACAGTTCTATCTGAGAGTGGACCTACGTTACCATCCTTCGTTCTGTGGATCGACGAGCTGGCCTTACGTTATAACCTACAGTTCTATCTGAGAGTGGACCTACGTTACCATCCTTCGTTCTGTGGATCGACGAGCTGGCCTTACGTTATAACCTACAGTTCTATCTGAGAGGAGACCTACGTTACCATCCTTCGTTCTGTGGATCGACGAGCTGGCCTTACGTTATAACCTACAGTTCTATCTGAGAGTGGACCTACGTTACAATCCTTCGTTCTGTGGATCGACGAGCTGGCCTTACGTTATAACCTACAGTTCTATCTGAGAGGGGACCTACGTTACCATCCTTCGTTCTGTGGATCGACGAGCTGGCCTCACGTTATAACCTACAGTTCTATCTGAGAGGGGACCTACGTGACCATCCTTCGTTCTGTGGATCGACGAGCTGGCCTCACGTTATAACCTACAGTTCTATCTGAGAGTGGACCTACGTTACCATCCTTCGTTCTGTGGATCGAGGAGCTGGCCTTACGTTATAACCTACAGTTCTATCTGAGAGTGGACCTAGGTTACAATCCTTCGTTCTGTGGATCGAGGAGCTGGCCTTACGTTATAACCTACAGTTCTATCTGAGAGTGGACCTACGTTACCATCCTACGTTCTGTGGATCAACGAGCTGGCCTTACGTTAGAACCTACAGTTCTATCTGAGAGTGGACCTACGTTACCATCCTTCGTTCTGTGGAACGACGAGCTGGCCTTATGTTATAACCTACAGTTCTATCTGAGAGTGGACCTACGTTACCATCCTTCGTTCTGTGGAACGACGAGCTGGCCTTACGTTAGAACCTACAGTTCTATCTGAGAGTGGACCTACGTTACCATCCTTCGTTCTATGGAACGACGAGCTGGCCTTACGTTAGAACCTACAGTTCTATCTGAGAGTGGACCTACGTTACCATCCTTCGTTCTGTGGATCGACGAGCTGGCCTTACGTTATAACCTACAGTTCTATCTGAGAGTGGACCTACGTTACCATCCTTCGTTCTGTGGATCGAGGAGCTGGCCTTACGTTAGAACCTACAGTTCTATCTGAGAGTGGACCTACGTTACCATCATTCGTTCTGTGGATCGACGAGCTGGCCTTACGTTATAACCTACAGTTCTATCTGAGAGTGGACCTACGTTACCATCCTACGTTCTGTGGATCGACGAGCTGGCCTTACGTTAGAACCTACAGTTCTATCTGAGAGTGGACCTACGTTACCATCCTTCGTTCTGTGGATCGACGAGCTGGCCTTACGTTATAACCTACAGTTCTATCTGAGAGTGGACCTACGTTACCATCCTTCGTTCTGTGGATCGACGAGCTGGCCTTACGTTATAACCTACAGTTCTATCTGAGAGTGGACCTACGTTACCATCCTTCGTTCTGTGGAGCGAGGAGCTGGCCTTACGTTATGACCTACAGTTCTATCTGACAGGGGACCTACGTTACGATCCTTCGTTCTGTGGATCGACGAGCTGGCCTTACGTTATAACCTACAGTTCTATCTGAGAGTGGACCTACGTTACCATCCTTCGTTCTGTGGATCGAGGAGCTGGCCTTACGTTATAACCTACAGTTCTATCTGAGAGTGGACCTACGTTACCATCCTTCGTTCTGTGGATCGACGAGCTGGCCTTACGTTATAACCTACAGTTCTATCTGAGAGGAGACCTACGTTACCATCCTTCGTTCTGTGGATCGACGAGCTGGCCTTACGTTATAACCTACAGTTCTATCTGAGACTGGACCTACGTTACAATCCTTCGTTCTGTGGATCGACGAGCTGGCCTTACGTTATAACCTACAGTTCTATCTGAGAGGGGACCTACGTGACCATCCTTCGTTCTGTGGATCGACGAGCTGGCCTCACGTTATAACCTACAGTTCTATCTGAGAGTGGACCTACGTTACAATCCTTCGTTCTGTGGATCGAGGAGCTGGCCTTACGTTATAACCTACAGTTCTATCTGAGAGTGGACCTAGGTTACAATCCTTCGTTCTGTGGATCGAGGAGCTGGCCTTACGTTATAACCTACAGTTCTATCTGAGAGTGGACCTACGTTACCATCCTACGTTCTGTGGATCAACGAGCTGGCCTTACGTTAGAACCTACAGTTCTATCTGAGAGTGGACCTACGTTACCATCCTTCGTTCTGTGGAACGACGAGCTGGCCTTACGTTATAACCTACAGTTCTATCTGAGAGTGGACCTACGTTACCATCCTTCGTTCTGAGGAACGACGAGCTGGCCTTACGTTAGAACCTACAGTTCTATCTGAGAGTGGACCTACGTTACCATCCTTCGTTCTGTGGAACGACGAGCTGGCCTTACGTTAGAACCTACAGTTCTATCTGAGAGTGGACCTACGTTACCATCCTTCGTTCTGTGGATCGACGAGCTGGCCTTACGTTATAACCTACAGTTCTATCTGAGAGGGGACCTACGTGACCATCCTTCGTTCTGTGGATCGACGAGCTGGCCTCACGTTATAACCTACAGTTCTATCTGAGAGTGGACCTACGTTACCATCCTTCGTTCTGTGGATCGAGGAGCTGGCCTTACGTTATAACCTACAGTTCTATCTGAGAGTGGACCTAGGTTACAATCCTTCGTTCTGTGGATCGAGGAGCTGGCCTTACGTTATAACCTACAGTTCTATCTGAGAGTGGACCTACGTTACCATCCTACGTTCTGTGGATCAACGAGCTGGCCTTACGTTAGAACCTACAGTTCTATCTGAGAGTGGACCTACGTTACCATCCTTCGTTCTGTGGAACGACGAGCTGGCCTTACGTTATAACCTACAGTTCTATCTGAGAGTGGACCTACGTTACCATCCTTCGTTCTGAGGAACGACGAGCTGGCCTTACGTTAGAACCTACAGTTCTATCTGAGAGTGGACCTACGTTACCATCCTTCGTTCTGTGGAACGACGAGCTGGCCTTACGTTAGAACCTACAGTTCTATCTGAGAGTGGACCTACGTTACCATCCTTCGTTCTGTGGATCGACGAGCTGGCCTTATGTTATAACCTACAGTTCTATCTGAGAGTGGACCTACGTTACCATCCTTCGTTCTGTGGATCGAGGAGCTGGCCTTACGTTAGAACCTACAGTTCTATCTGAGAGTGGACCTACGTTACCATCATTCGTTCTGTGGATCGACGAGCTGGCCTTACGTTATAACCTACAGTTCTATCTGAGAGTGGACCTACGTTACCATCCTACGTTCTGTGGATCGACGAGCTGGCCTTACGTTATAACCTACAGTTCTATCTGAGAGTGGACCTACGTTACCATCCTTCATTCTGTGGATCGAGGAGCTGGCCTTACGTTATAACCTACAGTTCTATCTGAGAGTGGACCTACGTTACCATCCTACGTTCTGTGGATAGACGAGCTGGCCTTACGTTATAACCTACAGTTCTATCTGAGAGTGGACCTACGTTACCATCCTTCATTCTGTGGATCGAGGAGCTGGCCTTACGTTATAACCTACAGTTCTATCTGAGAGTGGACCTACGTTACCATCCTACGTTCTGTGGATCAACGAGCTGGCCTTACGTTAGAACCTACAGTTCTATCTGAGAGTGGACCTACGTTACCATCCTTCGTTCTGTGGAACGACGAGCTGGCCTTACGTTATAACCTACAGTTCTATCTGAGAGTGGCCTACGTTACCATCCTTCGTTCTGTGGATCGAGGAGCTGGCCTTACGTTATAACCTACAGTTCTATCTGAGAGTGGACCTACGTTACCATCCTTCGTTCTGTGGATCGC
>JARYHS010001703.1:0-25035 GCA_031002005.1 Vandiemenella viatica | reverse complement strand
AAAAAAGTATTGAATGATTTATAAAAAGAGACATGTACGTTTCTACCTTCATAGGAACCATCAGGTTCTGCGGAAGGGACTGTTAGTAATACAGAGCTGTCACATTTCTGCAGACTTCGAAATAATAGGGAGTAAAACCGTCAAAAAGAAATCAAGACGTCTCAACTGCAAAATGTTTAACGTTTAGTTGATAGATTAACTTCTGTTTATGCTCCTATGCTTAATAATTATAGCAATAGCCGTCGAACTACCGTCAAATTTCGCACTAATTTTAGCCAAGTAGAGGCTCAAAGAGAGTCGCGTAAGTTGATGTAGTCCTAACGGTATTTGTAGCTTAATTTTCAGTTCTCGTTAAACTTTTTTAATAATAACTATCATTTTATTTCGGTTTATTTGAAATTTTTATGATGTAGTGATAGTACAACCATTAGAGAATACTGTGATTAAGTATGCTAACGTCTGTTTCCTGATTTCAGGGATGTACGCTGTAAATCTGCATCTACTTCACTTTAGAATCACGCCATAAGGTACGTCAAATTTGTCTGTTAGTTTTGATGTGTGTATGTAGTTCTACACACTTCTAGTTTTTAAACGACTTGCAATATAGCCTTTTCTTGATTCTTCCTGTAGGATCCAACTAACAAGCGTTTTAAATCTCTCTTGAACATACTTTTGTAATGATAAAATTTGAAAGCCCAAAGTGTATCTTTCACAAAAGGAAGGTCAGAGCCGTTATAAAAACTTTTCTCCTCTGTCCGCAATTTGTTTAATAGTTTGTATTAACGCTTTTAATTTTAGAAAATTCTAACCATTACGAACGTTATAACTAACTTCTGTACTTATTCCTGTCACGCATCTTTTAACGCAAGCTTCCATGATCATTTTGTATTACAATTACAACTACCGTGTTAATTTACCTCCTCACTTTATATAAATTCAACAAAAAATCTATATCCAAACGACAGTATTACAGTGTCAAAAAGAGCTGTAGGCTAAATACAAATTTAATTATATTTGTAAACACAGTATTTAATCACAAAGTAATTAAAGAAAAACCGTTACTAACGTTATCTGAAGCTGAAATTTCATGTTAAACATCAGATTTCTAGTTCAAAATATTACCAAACATCAAACCGTTGTTTCCATTCGAGTGATTGTTATTAAACAGACCAATCATATTATTGTTTATTAGATATTGTTATTTGAAATTTTCGCGGTAATCTGTTCAGGTGTTTTAAAGGAAAAGGGAGAAAAAAAATTGAACAGGGGTGAGCAAATTATGAAATTTCTTTCATTGCTGTTCGTGGTATCGGGAACAAAAATAATTCACACAGGGAGAGAGAGAAACTTAGTCCTGAATTTTAGTAAAACTAGCCGTAGAAAAATCTTTTTTCATGTTGATAGTTTGCTGGAACACAGTTTTCTTAGTTTGTTGAAATAAAAGGAGGTATTGAATGGAGATTTGAATGAAATTATGGATCTGTTAAGGAAGAACGAAAGTTGTGTTAAAATGGACGTCCTAAAGAGGTAGGTTGTTTTGAAACATGTCTGTTCTAGTGCTCAAGAGTTAGCTCAACTGTTGGCGACATGCGTTATTCGTTTGAACAGCCGTTGAGCTTCGTTTTGTTAATGTTTAATTACAATATCTTTTGCCCGAAGCCTCCTGGTATCCTCAGGCTCGAATTTCGGTTTACTCGTGAGGGGGCGTCCAGTAATTATGTGAGGTGTTAATCTGGACGCCTCCCCCAGTAGTGAGTTTTGTTTTCGTTCAAACTGCTTAACGTCTCTTAACAGCGAGGTCTTTAGAGACGGGAAAGGATGGGGGGCAAGGAATAGGAAAGAATTCGGCCATGGCCTTTTTGAGAGCATCCCGGTATTTGCCTCGAGTGATACGGGAAACCATGGAAAACCCAAATCTGGATGCCAGGACGGGGATTCGAACCGCCGTCCTCCCGAATGCGAGGCCAGAACGCTAACGGTTACACCACCACTCTCGGTCCAGTAGTGAGATTTGGTGAGATCTGGCGGGACCCCTCTCCTCCTCTGTGAGCTGAGACCTTTTTTTTTAGCTGTACTGATCTCAAGGGCGGATAGACCCCCTCTAACCTTGGAACTAACGTCGTTTGTAGACCTTTCTTTTTAGTTCTACAATTCTTCAAGAAATTAAAAAGATGACGCGAGGTTTCCGTCGACCCCCCCTCCCCCTCCCGTTGGTGAGATTTCGCCGCATCCCCTACGTAATTAATGGATGCCCCCTGACTGAATATTCGTTTGTTAACGAAAACAAACAAGAATTCCAGAGATATTACGTTTGAGGTTCGGAATATGGATGTTATTCTTCTTTGTTTGTATTTGCCTCGTGGCGTTTTGCATGGTTATACAAAACAAATTTCCATGCTTCATTCAGTTCGTAGCCTCCGTCTCTTTTTATTTTTGGGATGTTTAAATATCTTCAACGCTTCCCGGACTATCAACGACAATAGCCTTTTGGTTTTGCCGATACCTTCGTTCCCGTCCATAAAACTTCGTGTCTTTCTTTTAAAAATGTTCTGCGACACCTAATTTCCTATTGACCGAGTCTCATATGTCGTTGGTGTCTCTTTATTCTTATTTCGACTGGTCGATTTATTTTCCTTATGTATACCTCACTACAATTTACAGTACCCCGGGCCTGTTTTTCGTATACGAAGGTTTTTGACCTATTTGATTGTCCATCTACAATCTGATTGGTGAAGATGCGAAGGATCTGGAACGAAGAGGAGCGTGGGTTCGATTTTCACACCTGTCAAACATTTTATGGCACTTTCTGTACTTTGTTGGGGGAGGCGAAACAGATAACACTGACGCATTGATGTCTGTAATGTGTATGTAATTAACTTAGAGTTTGTCTTGGTGAGGAGATAGATTGATATTTGCACTTGTCAAATTTCATAGAACTTTGTACAGGTTCGCCCATTTTCACTGATTTTACAAAAATTTCTCGATTTCTCCAAAACTGCAATTTGCAGTGTTTTTTTACATATTTTTTGACAAATATCACAATTTATTCAATATTTGTACAATTTACATCGATCAGTGGATTAGTGGTTGTACGAGATGTTTTGTATGCTTTTTGATTGGTGATGATGTCTGTGTGGTCTGGTGTGTCTTAATGGCTGCATCTGTTGGGTGAAATCATGTGTTTGAAATGAGTAGAAACATGTCAGGAACAACAACGAGATATATCAAGTTAAACATTCCCATCTGACTCCCAAGCTTTAAGTATGCTTGGTTTGGTATGTGAATTGTCGTCTGCGTGCGGTTATGTGATTATGTGGTTCGGTGTGTTAGAACTGGTCTGTGCGTGTGTGAGTTTGATGGTGCGTTGGAGAATTTGTGTAATGTCTGAATGTGCGTCTGATTAGATGTGTTGTTTTCAGGAAGTGTGTAGGTATGCTGGTTGATGTCTGTGTTCGGTGGATGTCTGAATGAGTTTGGTTTCTGTGTCGATGTGTTATTGTGGAAGTCTTCTTTCTATGTGTGAGCTTGTAGGGGACCTGTGGTGGATTTGTCTTTGTGTGTGGATTCACTATAACTGAATGTTGATAACATTGTTCCATATCCTCTAATTACTGGGATATCCCCAAGCTGAAGTTCTAGGTCCAGCAGCCGATTGATATGTAGACTATTCAGCTGCGGCTTTACCACGGGTACACCACGAGGAGGCGGCTACTCTACTTTTACACCCCAGATTCATAAAGCAACCACAGAACCAATTGAATACTGGAATCGTTGGACATCCGTCTGTAGTGATATCCATGTTTGGTTCTATCTATTACGATTCGATGTAGTTTCTGTTTTTGTATACTTGTCCCATATGAAATAAATAAAAATAACTGAATCTGAATGTGTGTGTGTGTGTTAGCGCACGCGCGCGTTGGCGAGCCAAAATCTGGCATGCTTAATGTCTGTGTTTAAGTGACTTTTGACCTACTGAAATGGAAAGGATGGTTACGCAGGCTGAGGTGCAGCGAAGGGTGTTCGTGGAATTCCTTAGTGAAGTAGCGAGGAATGTTATCTACCACTCTCCACTATCTAACCCGCCTAATGATTTCTGAGAAGCGACCTGCAGGTCTACGTGAAGACTTCGAGCTGATCGGTCGAGGAGAGAGGTACTGAATGTTGAGGCTGGCAGATATAGTGACTGCGCTGCTATAGCCGCAATATTGTGTGTTGGCCGTCCATCCTGCTGGTCGCCGACCGGGTCCAGTCAACGACCGACCTACGCCAGAGAAGTCGAAGCAGCCACATCTCCCGACGTCTCACCACACCAGCGCGGTAAAGTGCAGTGCCATCGGCGAACAGTATATCTCCATCACCCACCCTGTGACGGCCCTAGAGAACAATCGTCTCATGTTTCACTAATACCATTACAGTTCAGGACTGTTCCTATTTATTTATTGTGTGTCATAATTTCAGCCATCTGTCAACAATTTCAGTTTATTTAATAAATTCAATATTATAGCTTCATTAAGATTTTAAAATAATTGTATTTGGTAATACTAATTTTATTCAATTTTTTAACGTATTTCCATTTAAAAAGGAATAAGCATGCTTGCCATTATGCCAAACGAAAGTTTGAAAAAGTGAATAAACCTTTAATCCAAAGACCTTTGAATAATAAATCAAATTAACTGTAAATATGACATTACAGTACGCTGGTTGGATAGCATTCTTGCCGTTGTTTTTGGACAATTTTTTTACATCGAGCAGTGGATTAATATGTTTTAATGACCGATGTACTTTCTGTCGCCTAATGCTGACGGTTTGTTATCTACCTATTGAAGTGCCAAGACGATGTTCACTCAACGAAGAGCACACCTCAGGTAACGATCATGACGTGATATCGCTGACTGTAAGTATGTTACGCTTATGGCATGAACAGAAGAATATGATGCGGTTATAAATTTGTGAACGAGGTAATTTTAAGGTACCTCAAACTCATGAAATTTGTATGGAAGACGTTACTGTGGGAAATTTACGGAATTTTCATGTATGTTTTTTTTTTTCAAAATTTATGCTTTTTCGCAAAATTAAATTTTTACGCTTATTCACAACATTGTGATGGGTTATAGTCACTTCACATTGTGACATAATGTTTGAATGTTTGTGTGGATGATGTCGTGTATATCCATATGGATATTTGGATAGTTGTGAATTCGTTAGTGATTTCAGACGAATGATGGATTTAAGTTATTGCGAGTGTTGCCGAATGCCTTCCTGTGTTTTAATTGGCAGGTGAGAGCACGTGATAGTGTTTTCGCTTGAGGATGTTTCTTTGTTAGTGCGATAATGTCAACGAGATTTGAAGCATGTGTTTGTCATGTTAACAAATGTTGGCGACGTCATTTTCTGTTTATAAGGATATGTGTGTGTGTGTGCTGACGTATGTTGGTGGGTGTCGGAATGTATGTGATTCGATGTGAGTGCTGGTGTCACTGCAGCATTGTTGCTTGTCAAAATTTCCAAAAACAACTTAATCGAGATTGTATAATATTCTGGTAGCGGTGTCCTCCACCTACTCAACTGTATTTTAGCATATCTTTAAGATTTTCTTTATAAGTTAGGCTGTTAATTAGCTAATAACATCGAACTTAGGTAAAATTAATTTCAGATTGAGAATCATAGATCGAATTTTGTTTAAAAAACGTTTATAAAAATTAAATATTGTATTCAACTCCTGTACGGCTTTATCTAGATTGCTTGCTACAGCTGTGACGAAGGTGTCATATTGGTTTGATCAGTAGCTGCGCTGAAATTGTGTGTTAGACGTTTAACGTACTTTCCGTTTGAATTTAGTTCCTGTTATGCGAACAGTCTCTTTGATTTACGACTGCGTCGAAATTCTTTCCCAAGCGCGTTTGGTTTGCAATGACCCAGATGAGATTCTTTCTTCCCTCATGCTGTTAGTGCTCGGTGTGCACAGAGGAGAGATTAGTTTATTACAAAGCACTTCTGCCCCTTACAGAGATGTTTCTGTTTGTAACTATACATTCAAACAGAGGGAACTGTTTTCAGATCAACGGTATTCCGTTTCTTATTGAACGGTGTCTAATCTTAAATAACAACTTCTGGTTTTGATATTTGGTGTCACATAATAATTTTGCTGTCTGTATTTTCACTTCGAAGCACAGTTTTGTTTTCTTAGGGATTTATTGAACTACATTATCATACATATATTATTTCTAAAAGTTTGTTTTTGTGGCGAGTCATATGTCTCTCTTCATACCTAACCAAAGTCGATAAATGAGATACCATGTTAAAGATTAAGTTCTCTGCGTTGGTAAAATGGATAATTAAGAAAGGATTTTTTTTTCGAAATTCAACCACTAAATGCCAAAATTAAGATAAGGCCGCGGGTAGGCGATACTTCATAGTCAAGCTGCTAGGCGTTGCTGGTGTCGTTAAGGAGTCATCGCATTACCGTCAGATAGCAGATCCGCATATCTCAGAGATATTGGTAAACTCTGCGTGTTTTCTAGAGTAAGGAACTTTTCTGATATTTTTTGTTTCTGTTCTGGAAACATTTAATCAAAACGTTACTGATGATCATATTTTCACTTCAAACATTGTGTGCAAAGAGATTTTATAATGTAAATATTTTGTAATTTCAAATTTTAATGTAAGTATTTTGTAATGTCATTTAGATATATATTTTAATGTAAATTACATTTTGTTTTTGTTGTAAATTACCACGAGTTTGTGCCATACGTATGTTTAACGTGTCTAAAAGTGTTTTCTAATTGTTTTGTAAGACGTTGTAAGTGTTTTGCTACAAATGAGCCTATTCTCCTTTCATCCTACTACAAACCACCGACATCGCTGTTCGTCGCATATCATTCGCCACCTAGTTTAAACAAAAAAGTGATTATAAATTATAGTAAAACTGTCGTCAGTTCATGTGCTCTATGCACCATATGGAACGCACTGTTATAATTACGCGGCAGAACAGTAATGCACATTCAGTTTGTCATATGACAAAGCAGCTGAGTTCATAATCGTGGATGCATGGCATATATTAATGGCTGGATGGATACTGAAAAAAGAAGTAGCCTACGGAAGGGAAAATATAATTATGACTATAAACTCGTGCTTAATTCCAGAAATAAGGCAGTAGGAAGGTTTTTATTTGTGTCTATAGCAGTCCGGAACTGTAATAAATTGTTAGGAGAGCTGCGTAACCGTTTACCTGATGTAGTGAAAAAATTATTACTTACATAAATCGTTTAAAATTCACCATTACTACTTTATGAGGGATTTGGGATTTCAGCACTATAAATTTGAAATTTTACCTTTAGGTTCAACGTATTTATGGATGTGCAAGTATAATATTTACCACAGTTAAAATTGACACTAAATTATTCCTTATTCGTTACCTTTTAACTATGGTATCGCTAGTATAGAAGTTATTCACTAAGCGTGGTGGGTGAGGTAACGGTATGGCCTCGCATTCGGAAGCGCGGGATTCGAATCCCCGACCGGTCATCCATATTTCAGTTTACCATGTTTTCACAAAACCACTCCAGGTGAATGCCTGAATTGTTCAATCAAAAGACAGTGGCTGAATTCCTTCTAGTTCCTTTCCGGCTCTAATAATCTCGGCGTCGACGAGGAGTAAAGGCACAAACATTAAAAAGCAACGTATTATACCGCTGTTTATTAATCGCTTCTGAATCCACCTGTGCATCATTGCGCGCTTAACAGCTACCATACTGGACTGGGGAGGTACAAGAGCCCCACGTTCAATTCCAGTACCATTCTATTACGGTTTTTATGCGGTTTCTCGTAATCACCTAGCAAGTACTGGTATGGTCCCCAAACTCCACATCATAGATGACGCATTTCAGAAACAAAATATAAATTTACCGTACAGAACATATTACAGAAACAGATGGCAATACTCAATTTCCTCCACACGGATAGTGCTCATGGCAGAGGCGTAAGACGAAAACAGTAAAAGCCCTGCCAGTAGGCAGCCATAATCCCCAACAGAAATATTTTTTAATGGCTTTATGCCTCTTTGACGTCATTAAAAGTAGGAAAAGACTGGGAGCAGGAAATCTGTTACGGCCTTTTCAAGGAACTATTCCGGCATTCGCCTGGATTAATTTCAGGAAACCGTGAAAAACCATCCTACAGAAATCTGCTGGCAAAGAAAACCATACTACAGAAGGGAAGGTCGCTTTTGAACAGCTAAAATATATGGAAAGCCAAGTCAAGTTAACGTATTGTACTATTTATATGACCCATTCTGTTGACAGATTCATATTCGATTAAGCTTATGAAAAAAAAATCATTATACAGAAGAAACTTACGCGGCAATCCCAAAGATAATATGATAGCTGTACTAGCATCCGTCTGGCTCTTTGTAATATATCTGGTTTTGATAATTTTTGATCATTTTTTTCTTAATAATTGTTTCAGTGAGTATATAACATGAAAACTATGTACAATGACACAATTATTTCTACATTCATACCATTAACACGCATTTGCTTACGCGCATGGAGTTTTTAATGACGGAATAATATTTCTCGTTGAACTGTAATTTTAAAGTAATTTGTTGCTGAAATCCTTAGTATACTGATCCTCTGAATACCAGTGTGTGTCTACGTAGTTAATAGCCAGACAGATTTTAACACCAACTGCCTTTGGAATGATGACTGTTCAATGTTATTCTGTTCTAGTTTAAGCAAATTTGACTTTTCGTCTCTCTGGGGGATGAGTGGCAGCGTATAGGAGTGGAGCCAGCGAGTAACAGGTTGCAGTGCGGCCGTTTTATAGTACTCGTAACAGTGTTGGGTGGCGCTCTGTGCTGTATATTAAGGTAGCAGCGCATTACAGCGAGTGCTGCGTCAAACTTTGTTGATGGCACCGTAAATTGCAGCCTCTCCGCTGCAATGAACGCTCCCCGCCAACCGACTGACTGTCTGTCGTTACTCGTAAAAATAACTTCTTGCCATATACTTTCTTTATCGGCGCTCCCTTACGGGGAATTTAGTTTTAAAACAGCTGTAGGTAGTGAACTCAGAGATATCCGCGAACTGCCAGCTTTATCGGAGTCTTCTGAGCACAGAATAAAGTGTTCTACAGAACAATGAAAATGTAGTGGGTTCTTCTAGCTTAAGGACAGCAAAGAAAAATATTAGCTAAAATTTAGTTTGTATGAACTTTGATTAAATGTAATTTTTATGATTTGTTATGTTAACTATATAGGTCTTATTTTTATTATTATTAGATCGTTTAGCCCACTAAGGAGCGCGTGGAACCATTAATTTGCATTGTCCTTCTTATTCTTCTTGCTGTTCTTCTTATTTTCTCTAAACCTCCTCATCCTTTCGCTGTGGGCTTGACGTCTCTCTTGTGTCCATATGCATTTCTGAGTTTCAGATTTTTTGATGTTGGGCTCTTAGGGGCAAATTTATGTGAGGTGATCAATTGTCTACATTTACTGCGTGTGTCTGTCAGTGGGTCAAGACTGACTGCTGTGAGTTCCTTCTGGGTTGCTACAAACCAGCGTGCTTTATTTTGTTGGGGACTGTTGACGATGTGGAAAATTTTCTTGGTAAGTCGTGAGTCATCCATTCGTGCTATATGTCCATAAAATTACACAGGTCTTATATATAAAAATAAAATTATATTGTATCACACATTTATTTTTCAGTATACAAAGTGCAAGGTAAATTTAGGTAATTTATTTATGTTATAGTTAATTCCATGGGTCAGCTAATCTCTTTTTGCTCTCAAACACATTATTGCGGTATTCTGTCATTCACAAAGGATGGTTTAGTAACGTTTGCTATTAGATGCATTCGATGTCCTTTGCAAACTTCCCTGAACAATTTTTTGTGGTTAAAAATGTTCCCTTACAGAGTGTCTGTCTTTACAGGAAGAGGACAGTAGAATTGATGGAAACTTCTACAAATAGGCGTGACAAATCAGGCTGGTTTTTTGAAAAAGATACAAAGAGAGACGGAGTAACTCCGTTTGGATAGTTTTAAGATTATTGTGCTTAATTGGAAGGGCGCACAGGATTTCTGGCCTGGGATATACAAATACACACTAATTAACAAACAAATTAGTAATGGATTTACTAATGTGGTATTTATGGTAAATGCGATAATAGGAAAACAGTTAAGCCAGGGGTGGCCAACCCGCGGGCCGCGGGTTGGCCCTCCTTGAACATTTTTCCGGCCCGCGAGATTCATCACACTATTACAAAATATTTTTTATATTCCATTTTTAGTGTTATATATTTCTTTACAATGTGCTTTTAGTATCATTATTATTATACAATCTGTGTTTACGTGTAAGAATAACTGTAAACACAATAATAACTCATGTTTCAATTTTTCACTCCAAAAAATATGTTTAGTGGGGATATATAGTAGTTTTATATGCGGCCCGCGGAGTTATGATTCACTTCCAAAGTGGCCCGCAAGATCATTTGGGTTGGCCACCCCTGAGTTAAGCTATTATGAACAGTTTATTATTTTGATAAGAATAGAAACTAACTTATAATCAACCAATAAAACTGCCAACTTCATATGGGGAGAAAAATCTATGCTAAAACTGAAGAGCTAATTCAATATGTGAATGAGGAAAAAAATCTGATAATGATAGGAGAAGTATAGCAATGGAGAACTAGAAGGAATGATAGCAGTAAGTAGGAAGTTTCTGTCTAGAAGAAATAAATGAACCATTATGTCAGGTATTAGAAGTTTCCTAAAAACACAAACTATTGATAGTAAATTTATTTAACATCCATACAAGGAGAATGTACACATGGAAACATCCAGGAGATACAAGAAAATATCAGACAGAGTATATTATGGCAACAGAGATTCATAAAACGAGGTTGTTGCCCCTAAAGAATAACCGCGGATTGATTTGGATTACAATCTAACAGAAATTAATTGCTCAGAGAAGAAAAAATTATCATGCATCACACTTGAAGTGAACAAATCAAAAGAATTACTCATGAAACGGAAATTTTCAGAAACTGAAAAGAAAAGCGGTGAAGGAATTTCAACTGAAGAAGAATGGATCAGATTGAAGAGATAGATAACACAAAGGATGTAAAGAAGCATTTGGAATAAGGAAGGAAAATGGCCTGAAACCTTGGTCTAAGGGATAAATATTAGAATTAATGGATCAAAAGTAGAGGCAAGAAAATGTTCAGGGTAGAAGTAGAACGCAATGCAGATATTTTAGAAATAAGACAAACAGCAAATATTGGAAATTTTGCGATTCGTTTGAGTGATTTCCCAGATCAATTCTGCATACCACAATATGACTTAGATTTTGGAATACTAGTATTGTCGAAGTCATATGTTTTTATCAAAATTTTATAATTTCAAAAAAATAAGTAATTTATTGATCGACTCTTGGGAAGCTGACAGAGATTTTGTCTGAGCGTATTTCCAAGCTGTTTGCTTCTTTTCCGAACAAGTTACTCTCCGATTAGAAGTAAGTTTTCGCGTAAGCCATTGCTGGTAGCCCAAGAAGTAATTTTTCAATTGCGCTTGCTTTGTAAAATTTCAGATTTTCGAATCATATTGTCCGTGATTACTGAAGTAATACAGTATGAGAGATATTGTTAATGTAGTGACTCGGATAGTTTCAGGTATAGTACCTTACCACAAGAAATTAAATTAAATTGCAAAGGAGCGCATACTTCGGTGGCAATTTCCCTAAACACCCATCTTCCCCCTTTTCTGCGTCCGCCTACATTTACACCTTTACAAATTTTAACTTTAAATTCTTTCAACATTTTTGGCAAATTATTCATAATTTTTCTTGGTAATTTATTCCTATCCCTGACACCCTTACCTAAAAAAGAGAATCTTCCTACATCCTTGTGCCTGAAATTGTGTGCCAGCATGTGCATTACTTTCAATTCTTACACCAATATCTTTTCATGCATTATCACTAGGGTTCGGATCTTTATGACCAAAAAACAGAGAAATATGCAGGCAAATACGACCTTAAAAATCGGTAAATATGACCTAACAATGACAAAATATGACCAATCATTTAAATTTACTATACATCAAAACATGCTCAATTACACATCATTTACTTTATTTATTGGTGTCGCTCTCATGTAGACAGCATAAGTTGCTTCCGTGCACTCGCTGCACCATTAGAAAATTAAATTTTAAATCGTTTTGTTGAAGTCGCTTTAATTTCAGATAATTTATAGAATATAACTCTTTCATCTGTACTAAAATACTCCTCTCTAAATTCCCTTACGTAACTTCGCACTTTCAGAAAATTTTATTCGGTAGGTCTACTCACTGATCCACTGCAGATTTAACGATGACTGAGGATATTTCGTTGAGATATTGATTGACGCGGATCGACACAGGCATGTTTCTGCTGCATTATCGAGATTAAAAGGAAGGCGAAAGATTTAGAGAGAGACAATAATGTATAACTTTAATTCTTGACTGGTGTATTCTGACCACAGTGAAAATTAGTTTTTTCCCCCACTTGTAAAGCAAAAGTACAGCTCTGTGAATAATTATCTTAATTTCTTCTCATCTATATCTAGTGAATTCCAGGTACTATTAAGAAACTACTAGAATTTTACTCAAAATATGACCATAAAAATATGACCAAAACTAGGAAAATGGTCTAAATATGCATTTATATGCTATATAAAATACATTCAAATACAATCAGAAACGTTCAATCAGTGTTTAATTCAGCATTACAGCTCAAAAAGAAGGCAGGACAAAAATATGACTTGTCCTAAAGAGCCGAACCCTAGTGATCACCAATATACGCCTTGTACACTCCCATGACCCTCTTCACCCTCCTTCTGTCTACCAATAAGTCCCATTCCAGCTCTTTTATTTTATCTGTTACTGATTGCGTTCTGCGATATTTTCCAGAAATAAATCTAGCAGCCCTTCTTTGCACCTTCTCCACAACTCCTGTATTTGATACTCAAAATGTGGGCCCCATACTACACTACCATATTCGAGCAATAGTCTGACCAAAGTTTTGTAACCCAATTCCTTTACTTCTCTCGTACATCCCCTCATCACCCTCTCCAACAAATGCAGAATTTTGAAACCTTCTCCTGCTACCTGTCCAGTGTGTGTTGTTTTTTTTTTTTTTTTTTTTTTTTTTTTTTTTTTTTTTTTAATCTGCTTAACGTAACAGCGAGGTCTTTAGAGACGGGACTGGATGGGGGGCAAGGAATGGGAAGGAATTCGGCCATGGCCTTTTGAAGGAAGCATCCTGGCATTTGCCTGGAGTGATTTGGGAAAAAATGGAAAACCCAAATCTGGATGCCCGGACGGGGATTCAAATCTCCCGAATGCGAGGCCAGAACGCTAGTCATTACACCACTACGCTCGGTCTGTCCAGTGTGTTCTGCCCAGTTAAGCTTGTTATCAAATGTAATGCCAAGATATTTACATTTCAAGTCTTCAATAAGCAATTCTTTCCCCACCTTATAATCATAATAAACTTTTAGTTTTGTTTTGTGTATCTAATAAGCTGACTCTTCTTTGCATTTCTCTTCATCTCATGTTTACCAACTTAACTAGATATCCTGTCCAGATCACCCTGCAACTGTTTACAATCCTCAACCGTTTTGATTCTTTTATACAGCATTATGTCATCTGCAAACAATCTAACTTCTGATTATTGCGAATAAAAAACCCCGGAAAACTCAAATTATTATTGATGTCATGACGGAATTTAAATTTTACGTAAAAAGATAGTCTGTCAAGATATCCCCACGTTATTAAAATGGACATTTATTCTCACATTTTGGTTCTGAAATTATAGCTACATTATAAAAAAAACGTTATTTAATGTTCAATTAATGAGGGAAATTTACGTTTTTTTGTATAAACAATACAATCACCTGATCGTCTTTATTTATTTTTAATTTGTTGCGGTGATCTCCAACCAAAAAACTCATTAAAATAATTTCATATTTCATTCCTCTTTGATTACTTTATAATCACGTCTCATTTGAAGAATATTCACTATTGATAGTGGAGAAGACTTTGATTATTTGTGTACTTAAAATTATTTTTAATTCTTTGGAATTTGAAAGTGAGTTTTCTAGCTTTATATTAATTATTGTGCTAATGCGCTAATTAGACATCCCTTCAACCTTCAAATGTTAACAGAAGTGCTTCATGATGGCAAGTACTAGTACAGTTAATTAAATTATTCTTTAAATGAAGCGTTAGGAGTTGAAAATATTCCATCACATCTGCTTATATAAAACTGTATTAAAATTATTTGAAATGTTTCAGCAGATTTTAATAAACGCATAACCGTAAATCTCCTAAAGGCATCACAAAATGACTAACGCTGTTGTTGCCATACAATAATTTTGATGTGACCGGCTTCAAAATTACACAAGAACAGAAACAGAAGCCGCAGAGGTATTAGATGAAAATCCGTTGGGTTTAGGTAAAGCAACGAATAAGAGAAGCAATCGTGATGTTAAGAGTGTTACTTGAAAGATGGACCAACAGAAATGAGGATACATTTGTGACGCTGTTTTTTTTATTCTTAGACTAGGCAAGATGTCGAAAATTTGAAAGAAGTTTGTGTTTAGAATTCGAAATGTAATTATACTTTTCTTGGTCCGAGAATCATGTGGTTATAATAAATGTAGAGAAATTAGAGAGACGTGCATAAGTTAAAAGATGATAAGCTTGAAGAAACTGGGTAATTTTTATGTGGAGAAAACATCTGACGAAACGAGCTGTGGATATATTGAAGAGATCATGTGGCAAAGCTAAATGTAGGCAGAGTGGAGTGTGGTGTTAAACCAGTCGAATGACTGATGACGTGTCTAAAATACACCACTGATTACAAATAATTTCGTGATCAATTTACGTTGACCGAACTTTTAGTTATATGATTAATTTTTTATCTCAACGGAAATAAAAACCACAATTTTAACTATTCTCGTAAGAAGTATACACAATTAAGTAAGCTGGCGGATGGTACAAATCTTTCTACAAGTTTTTATTGAATGTCTGTCACTGGGAGTGGAACTTCGATGTGTTTCTAGGTAGAAGTTGATGGTTCGGTTTTGCCTAGTCGAAGTAACAGTTGCCAGCAGAAAATTAAGGTATGCTGCTCTGCAGAGATTCCATACTCAAGTCAAATGTTCAAAAGTTATAAAGACAGTTAAAGAGCTGTTTATAGCTGAATGGCAGTATACAAAAAAAAAAAAAAAAAAAAAAAAAAAAAAAAAAAAAAAAAAAAAAATTATTTGCCGCGCGACTACCTAACATAACAATTAGTAAACTCTGATAACTTAGGGGCTAGCGCGCTAATCTAATTTTGCAAGGGTCGCCGGTTGAGATCATCTTGTGTTGTACTTACTGTAGAGAAAATAATGATGACGATATATGTACACGCTGGAAGAAACACATTTTATAGGTATAAAAACCAAACAAGCCGAACCTCACGCAGTTTTAGGGTTCTTCACTCTAAGGATTATAATGTGTTAGGCCAGACATAAGTACTTGAACATCTGTCGGGCATGCGGCATCCGGCCGCATGTCCGAGAGATCTTCAGATATCAGATTCGCCGCGAAAACCTACGATTACATATCAGACATAAGTAGCTTGACGTATTTTCAGGTTGTGTAGCTGGTCCATCTGCACACTTCATTCCGATCGCATTGAAATATCTCTCGCACCGCTAATGCGGGCGTTCAATTAGAGTCAAATTTACAATAGGTAGCAACCTGTATATCTCGTACATTAGGATTTTATTCACTCTGAATTAAAAACACTTTAAATAAAATAGAATTATTAGTGGAAAATTAACAGCAAATTAAGCTTGTTTCGCCTGCAACTTAACAACTATTTTACATTTTAATGCTTTTAGTATGTATTTTTCAAATAGAGAATATCATCCACATTGGAGATAAATTTTAAGTTCCTATACAGTAGTATGTTTGAGGTAGATCTGGTTAGAAAAATGGTAAAAAAATAGCTACTCTGACGATAACTCGCGTTTTTATATTCCAGTAAAAAAAAAAAAAAAAAATAAGGGAGAAAATGCGTTATTGTTTCTCCTTACGAGCTGTAAACATCGATACCTCATACTCTGTGCTAGAATTTTTTCCCCATCTCCCTTCTCTTCTGTGAAATCAACTAAAAAATTATTTTACAGAATTTGAAATAAGATATTTGGTTTTGGTATAATTTGTGTACCTGTTTACTTCCACACATTCTGTATTTATTATTGATTTTATCCAAGTCCATTATTATCGTTGTTGGTTCAATCTCATTCCAGTTGTACTGATCATTTAGTGACAGCTCTTGCTATTTCCATTATATTGCGATTCCTCACTCGGCGTATTGATAACAGGGCCCCAATGGCTGGGAAACGTCCAGGTATCATCATGTAGGAAGTGATGTATAGGAGTGCACTGTCTACTGGCACAATGTGAAGCCCTATAACGTATTTTACGGGCTAGCTTCCTACTGAGCTCTTTACTTTCTCTCTTTCGCTCACCAGTATTGTTGCTAATAAAGATGTGATCTCCAATTATTAAGTTGAAGAAGAGTGGTAGCTAACATTGCGCACACTATAAACCTTTCTGATTTCTCTTCAAGCCTGGCAATGGAACGGAAACAAAACCTAAAGGACATCTATTTATCAACACCTACTCTTTATATCTGTCAAAATCTCCCCAAAGCCCGTGGAGTAATGACATACGACGAAGCTGATGGTGACTCGTCCGAGGACGCTGAAACTTGGCATCCCGGTGGTGTCTTTCGGAAGAGTATGGTTGAATGAACCAACACCGGGTGTACCCTCTCCCTTATTTCGCCTTTCATGAACAATAGGAACAAAGTAGTGCACTTAACAAAAACGTCAATCTACACGTACAATAATACAGAATAACAAAACTATAGTAGGGAAGGCATTCCTGTCCGTAAATTGTCTTGGCGCGGTAATCTCATCCATGGAGAGTCATGGGCCCTCAGTATTATCTGTCGTCATTTTGATCTCGCTGTATAGCATTTTATTCCACGTTGTAGTGTTATGCATGTTTATTTTCGCTGCATGATATAGATCAGGGTTTCTCAAAGTGGGGTACGTGAACCCCTAGGGGTTCGGCAATTGAAGGTAGGGTGTTCGCGAGAAGATTTATGTTATACGGCTGACTGGGTATCTTGAAAGTGGAACATGCAACATGGTGAATTGAGATTGAGAAAGAACAAAATTGCTCCCAAAAGCGACTCAAATTATGAGAAAAAACAATCCCATCCATCAAATTAATTAATAACATATTGCTTTTTGTGACTGTTTTAATTTTTTACTCAAAAATCCCTTTTTTAAAAAAGAATATAAAAAGCCAGTTTTTTAAGGGGGTTCGCCATTGTTTGGGAAATTTCATAGGAGTACTTGGAGCTATGAGTTTGAGAAACCCTGTTATAGACCATCCTTTGGACTGCACGGTTCAGCAAAGTTAGTTTTTCTTGCTTTTTTATAAACAGCGAGTGACCCATACCATCAAGATCGATAAAAGTAAATTTCGAAAAATTGTGACACTGTTTAAGTGAAAATGTCAAAGTACGTGATAAGGAAAGTTTAAGCATAACCAGCGGAATGCAGGTGGAATTTAAGAAAACCACCTTAGAAACGTTTGAAGGTGTTGGCTATACCGCTTGGGCAAGAAATCCGAGAAATAGAAATCCATGCGGAGTCATGAAGTGGGCCTGAGAGCCGATAAGGGCTTATCAGTACACTCCTAGTGGCATTAGAGAAGTTTTTCTTATGTACTTAAATAAACTATTTAGCAATTAAGGACCTAACAGCAGTTTTTTTGTACCTAATAAAATATTAAGTTATAAAAAATACTTTTACTTTTGTACATTTCCCTGAAACAGGTATTGCAGCTTTTAAGTACTGAGCTATAATTTCTTTTGTGATCCTAAATAAAATGTTTAGAAATTAAGTTCGTAGTAGTAGTTTCTCTTGTTCAGCTAAACAAAAGTTTAAACTATAAACAATATTTGTTGTTTCACTGGATATTTGGCTAAAGAAAGACGTATTAACTTCAACATTTACGGTAGTAGCTACCCCAAGTTTGTTTTATCATCGTCACTCGTTTCCATTATTTCTAACTCTTTTATAATTATAATTTCAACATCAAGGCAATAGTTTTTATTTCTAAACTGTTATCAAGCGCTTTTTACTGCTTTTGGTGATGGTAAAAATACGTAGATTAAAAAAAAATGTTTGCTCTGCGTGCACTAAAGTCCTGGGTTAAATGCCAAACCTCTTCACATTGCGTTTAGAGCGAGGGCATGCGACATTGTAGTTTTTGATTCGTCTGTCAGATTGGAGCGTTACGCTTGTGTCTTTCGGAAGAGTAGACCGGAATTGGTGGGCGCTGGTTTTTCGCCCTTCCTTCATCTCTCATCCACAACATAAACAAAAATCTACACTGAACCTACTCACCATCACAGGTATACGCTCCTACACACTCACAATAATATTTACGAACGGTGTCGTCTGAGGAAGGGAACGAGAAATCACCCCAGTTTTACCCAAAAATTTTCTTCAATTGTAGGTCTGTTAGCACACCCACATTCGTGTAAAAATGCCAACGTATGAAGTCAATGCTCAGTCCGAGGGTCCCATTTTAGGTCTAAAAAATTTCGCATGGCAAATTCTATACGTGCTGTGATACGGTTGGGGAAAACTCTACTGTTAGCTGGAGACAGATTAATCCTAGCGCTTGGCTTAAAAGAAAAAATAACTTTCGGGAGAAGGTTGCGAACCCGATTCTACCAGTGTGGTTACTCCCCGCTGCACTGTGTGAGCTATTTACTTTCTTCGTTTATAAGCTGCTATGAAAACTAAATCGAGTTTCAAAATATCCTTTGAACCTAACTAAGGGGAAACTAATCTACAGGGCGTTCGCCGGAAAACGCTACCCTCCCAGTCTGTTGCCGTCGGCAACTTGCTCGGTGAATGGAGCCAGCAGTTTCCGCCACACGGCACCGTGAATCACCGCACTGTTTAACACCTCCGCTGCCCCAACAGTGCAGTGCAGTAACCCTTACATTGTTAAGAACGGTTTCTTTGCATTGTAGATAGTTTGTGACTTCAGTCTCTTATTAATCAGTGTTGTGAATAAACGTTTCTTTGCGGTTTGGCTGGTTTGGGGCTTTATACTCTTATTAATCTGTACCGTGTTTGAGTGTGAGTAAAATTATGGTACGTTACAGTTTGCAACAAAGAATATTTCTCTACGATACATATGTGAAGAAGAAGTCGTTTAAAAAGTGTCGCAGTAAATTTCGTCGCGAATTTCCTGGCGCTTTACTGCCAGCTAAATCAACAATTCTGCGTCTGGTTAAAAAAGTAAGAGAAACGGGTTCATTTTTTAACAAAAAGAGACTGTCGGTCAACCGTATTCTCACAGAGGAGAAAATTGACGATATCGCTTTTCGACTAGAACAGTCACCCAAAAAATCATTAAGTCAGTTAGGGCAGCGTGTGTCTCGAAATATGTTCAGAAGATGTGAAATGTGCATTACACAAGAGGGTCAACACTTCCAGCATCTTTTATAAGGTAAGCTAATGAATTACGTCACATTTAAATGCTTAGCACACAAGTTTATGAAGTTTATGAAGCGTAATTATTATGAAATAGTCCGCGGCCGACGGTCGAACAATGCCGGAAACTGAGCGCTCGCTCGCCGGGAGCAGTTTCTTCCTTGTAGCGCTAACAGTGGGTTGCGTTTCCCGGCGAACGCCCTGTATAATCATATATCTATTAGTATCATGGAATCCATGATTACGAAGTCTGGCAGTTACCTTGTGAGATTTAGCTATTCCAAATTCTTTGCGAGTTGCGTTGCGTCTTCGATTTGCAAACTTCGTAACGAAGTTTTGGCGGGGGTCTTATTTACGTTCTTTCTCTGCCTGCAGGTATCTGGAGAAGACTAATATAGTGCAGATATCTGAAGAACGAAATACAAGAATATAATTAAAGCAAAGTCACAAAGAAATATACTGAACAACGTAGTACTTTGGAAAAATATTTTTCTTAAGCAGCTGGTTGCGGAGATAATTTCTTACGATTAATCATTGTGTGATCTTTGCCCTGTTGCCCAGTCGGTTGCGACACCTAGGTAGTGTCCATCCCCTGTCACGGGTTAGCCGGTTCGTGGCCTGGTGGTGGAAAAATTTTGATCATCAGAATAGGGTCGGTAGGATAGCAGTGGCGGTGGTGGGCAATTTGTAGTCACCAGATTGTGCAACATGGTCCTGGGTTAAATGCGAAAACTCTGCGCAGTGCGTATGGAGTGAGGGCATACGACGCTGTTGACTCTTTCGTCGGACTGGGGCGTTAAGCTTTGTGGTCTAAAGGTGTCTTTCGGAATAGTAGTCCTGAATGGGCGGGCATCGGGTTTCCTTCCTTCCTTCATCTCTCATCCACAACACAAACAACACTCTACACTGAACCTACACACCATCACTGTTATACACACTTACCATAACACTTACGTACACCGCCACGCTCGGGAAGGCAACGGGAAATCATCTCAATTTCATCCCCCCCGAACGTTCTCGTGGAGGGGTAAACACCCACCTCACCCCCCTTGTTAACCACCTATATCGGGACCCGGGTATGTCACACATAGAAGAAGAATCATTGTGTAGTGCAGATTCGTAGTGGAAATACAAGGATCGTGTGAAAAATTGTTAAATGCTGTAATGAAAAGAATAAATAAATAATATCTTAGTTAAGTTAGTAGAGGCAATTAATATTTTGGCAGCAACATCGCCATGTATTATAGTGACCAAGAAATTACTAGTCCCTTTTCTTATTTGTGCTTGTACGAGATAATGTTGGGGTATCGATAATTTTAAACTCAGCATGCAGAGAATAATACAAGATTAGTTCAAATTAACGGCTAATTTAAAATCAATGATCGGTCTGGTGTTAAAAAATTGGGGACGAGAGGATATTCAAATATGTGCAGATTTCGATTCATAACATTTCGAAATCCGTTCTCTCAAAACCACAGAAAGTTTCAGCAATTTGAAGAGTACTCGATATGAATGATTCAGTAACGATACTTAAACGGAATTCTTTGCTCATATTTTATGTTTCGTTCAACAAAAAGTGAATATTGTATTCAAAATCATATGCTAGGAGTTTTCATAGAAACAAAAGGGATTGAATATTTTTCATTATTCCAGTGTTTAAGATGTAAATGTTATAGCTTATTAAGGCTAAAATTAAAATATTAGACTTAAAAAAACAATAAAAAAACAAGAAGTGGACGGCAGACAAAGTGATCGATTTGAGTCCTTTTTCGTGATAAGGTCTATCTTATTAACGGAATTATCTATGAACATGAAATATGTCCCCAAAATCGAACATATTTAAACTCCAAGTACTAAAAATAAAGTCACAAAGTCACCTAGGTGGGAAATACCAAGATCGATTTTTTTATAAAAATACTTTTATGTTTTAATCTAAAAAAGTGGTTCAGATAGTTACTAGATTAGTGATTAAATGTTATTCACAAGTTGCACGCAGAACATTTTGAATTGTTTGAATAAAAGTCATTTATATCGAACATGTCGTAGGTAGACTACAGTATCATCATTTCGGAAAAGTTTTCAAAAACTGAATAAAAAGTTATTAATGAATGAAATTGCTGTTAATTTCGATAAAGGTGTATTTTAGGTATAAGTTAAACTAAAACTATTGAAAATATCTAAAATATTTCATGTATAAGATTTGGCGATAACATTAGTTATATCTATTGAAAAATTACATATTTATGACATACAAATTTGTTTCATGTAAAATATGCATTATGTTTGGTGTTGAATTACCTACACATACTATAAAATTATGATTTTTTTTTTTTTAAAAATTGATCGATAGGAAATTTTTTCATTTATATTGCATTATTTTTGTGCCTTACGGACAAGTTACCGTTAATGACTCTGCTTTCCCGAAATGACGAATTAAACGCAGAACAGTTTTCTAATTAAATAATTCGGGCATCATTACGTTTTAAAACATTTAATGCGTTTAGTTATAACAAATAATAGAAAATACATAGAAGGCTTGGGCTTGTAACACAAATTAGGCTTTTCCGAAAATATTATTATTATTCTGAATGTAATGCCGTAATACTGGCAGTTTTTTCCTATTTTAATAGTGATGTAGGTATAATTTGAATTATATTTTCAAATATAACGTATCAAATATCTTTGGACTCTAGTTTAAAAAATTTGGCCCTGTTTTTTCCCCATATCTTAAAAAATTAATTGCTCATAATTTTCGGAAAATTTATGTTTCAAAAATTCATTTAGTTTTTAAGATTTTTTGTTTCTTTACTTTAGTAGCATATACCAAATAAATCTTTCTTTATGACTGGAATTTATTTTGCTAATTGAATTTTTAACTTTCAAATTGTAGTCGAGATCGACACCTGTTTTTGTAATTTTTAAAATTTGTTTTACCTCCATAATAATTTCTTTGGTTTTATATATATACTGTGTTAAATCGTAACCCTTTTCTTTTTACTTAGCCGTACTCGAGAGAAGTCATCATTTCTGGAATACGCGTGACTGTTCCCGGAATGACTTCCTTTTAAAACAGACGTTTGCGTGACATAAGCGTATGCCATCTTCGACGCAGCTTCTCAGTAACAACAAGAAGTGCATTGAAATACTTATTTCTGAATGTCGTTGAAACTGTAATTTTTTTTATTTATGTAGATATTCAGATGCGTTCCCGGAATGACGCTTATTGACGTACGGTGATTAAATAAACAATAAAAAATTACTTTCCTGTGAAATTGTACTTAATTTACTGGTGACAAAGTATCTGACCGTCAACCTGATCAAATTCAATGACGGAGTGCTCTCCAGCTTCACCTGCGGTTCTGCCTAATAACTATTTTCTTTAGTTATGGATGCGTTCACTGAAATGACGTATTCGTCATCGGACGAAGTTAAATAAAAAAGTGACGCATCCAGACGGGGAAGAGAAAACGAAATGAAACTTCACGGGTTCAGAGGGTACGTGATCTGATTGCAAAATCGAGTAAAATTTACAAAGAACAGATTATTGAGGATGAAGAATTTATGTTGAAGAGAGTAGCACATTGTAACAGCCCTCAAACCTGAACTTAAATGATATTGTATTTTATGAATCATTTGTAGTAAGCTAGAGTTTGGTTGAATATGATCTGGTAGGTTTGTTTTGCAATTTCCTGTAAATCAATGTATATAGACTTTTATTTTATGAAAAGAAATTATTTGGAGGCCATTTAATATGTTTAAGAACAGTATTGTGCAAGAGAATTGCTTAAATGTTCGTAATTCCTAGGCTTAAGGCAAGTTACGATGTCTAAAGGACAATTTTCTACAGTTTAAAATGATTTCTGTGAATAATTTTGTGTTTAAGTATCTTTAATTTCCATATCCGACCATTTTGTAATGATGTTAAATGATTAGGCCTATGTATTAATTCTGATTTTTTTAAATATGTTTCAATTGTTTAAGTATTGTTAATGTTCGAGAAATCTCTGTCGGAAGCTTTTGAAGTGTTCTAGAAATTTCGGTGGAGTTTATATAAAGCGATCATCCAAGACAGAGAAACAGTTAGTTTTTCACCAATTCAGTTTGCGACGGCCGGGAACTGTATATTGTCTGTGGAAGAAGTGTTGTATGCAGTCTCAGGATTGTATGAATGCATGTAAACAGTATCGTTGACGTCGAGTTTTATGAAAATAAAGCAAGCTTAAAGTGAACTGCATGGTGGACTACTTAATTATCGTATTAATTAAACCACGAACAATCTTATAACATGGCACACTATGACATAAGTTTAAAGACAGAAAAGTTCCTCTGAGCATGAAACGTCTGGAAACGGTATTAACATCTGATATGAGAGTACCCGTTCGCAGTGGAAATGATTGATCGATATGTGTAGGAAAAAAAGTGGCCTACATTTCGCCCTAGGACTAGAAACAGGAGGATTTTGCTGGATTTTCGGATGACATTGTATTTAGCTTGGCGCAAACAATCAAAGCAATATTTTTTAAAATTTACCCCCGATATTGCCATCGCACTATATTTAATTCCCTCTGTTATGAATCATAAAACAAGAGCAAAATTAAACTGCGTATGTTAGTTATTAATAATACTGTAAAAAAAAAAAAAACTTTGATTTAATGGAGGTTTGCACCATGGCGGGTCTCTTTGCCTATTCCAACGGAGTATGTTAGCACGGGGTAGAAAAATGATAATTTTACACAACTAAAGAGACATGCTTAGGAACAAAATTATGTTTATTAATGTTCAAAAATATAAAATCAAAATGCTTCCTAAGAAATTCGTTACCTTTTCAAAATTATTAGACTTGTACAGAAATAATTATAGACTAATTCAATGCCATTTTAATTTGTTCAACAGCATCACCATCACCATCCGAATTACAGTTATTACATAATTAAAACAAGGTGTTCGATCTGTGAAATCCTCATGAGCCCTTAGCTTACAAACTGTGCGCTGAACCCATTTTTCATTGGTTTACTTTCTGAATAATCTTCAACGGCCACCAGAAAAAAAAAACGCTCCTCTTCATGTGAGTTATCTTTTTGAAATTATTTTTATGTGTGACAGTTACTATTTCCTTAAGAGAGAGCAAACTTCTCTTGACCTCATTGATTTTCGTACATTTAGTCATCTTTTTCGATTCTATCTCAGTTTTCTTTTCCAATTGATCTTTTTATTTATTTTCTGCAGTTTCCTTTTCTGATTGTGGTGCTCCTTTTTTACCTTTTATTTGTTTGATTCCTTGCATGTGCTATTTCGAATGGACTAATATCTTCAGGACTTAGGCCTATGCGTGTAAAGTTGGCTGGGGTTGAGGATTTTGTGCCAAGAAGTCTATAATTCAACAGTGATATTTAAGTGAAAGCTTGAGGAACCTTTAGAAT
>JARYHS010001702.1:0-20815 GCA_031002005.1 Vandiemenella viatica | reverse complement strand
CTAATTCTTTGAAAAATTTCCACCCAATTGCCAGCCTACGCCTTGTACACTCCCAACACTCTCTTCACTCGCCTCCGGTCTTTCAACGACTCCCCATACATTTCCTTCGCCGTGTTAGAAAACCAAATGCAGCCTCTCTTTTCACCAAGTCCAACTCCTTTCGTTTTCTTCTTTGGGTGTCTTAGGGTTTCCATTAATGACGTGAGGGGGGAAGGGGGTGGGGAGAACGGTGAAATCTCACGAAACCTCATCAAGGGGGAGGAGGGGGTCAACGGAAATCTCACTGGAGGTTTTGAAATTCTCGTAGGATAATGCAGCTTAAAAAAAAAAAAAAAAAAAAAAAAAAAAAAAAAAAAAAAAAAAAAATAGAGTCGACTTTAAGGGGGGGGGGGAGGGGTATTTGGTACAAAAGTCTGAAAAAGTTGCCAGATCGATTAGAAGAGAGGGGGATCTCACCAGAGAGGGGGTTCCGGAATTCCATTATAGCACCTCACGTAATTAATAGACACCCCTTACCGCATCCCAGTGTAGGTGATTAGCAGGGATTTGTTTAGGCCACCATGGGAACGTCCCGCGGAGATGATGAACTGGAGTGGTTTCCCATTGCCTTCCCCTGAGAGTGACCGTAAGTGTTACTGTAAGTATGGATGACTGTGAAGGGGCGTGAGCTCCGTGTAGAGTGTTGCTTGTGATGTGGATGAGAGATAACAGAATGGAGAGGGTGAAGTCAGCTGCCGGACCATTCAGGCCTACGCGGGTTCGAATCCCCGTCCGACCCTCCAGATTATGATTTTCCATGGTTTCCCCGAATGCCGGAATTCCTTGCCTCTAGTTCTTTCCCGCCTCCCGACCACGACGTCGACGAGTTGTTGCGTGAATCGATTTTGTGCAAAATTTATCATAAATATCTGAGCTTTCCGACTTTACATCTAAATCAAACATTGCCTTTTTTTTATTTCCGGTACCATAAACTGTACATTATTGGAAATCATTAAAATGAGAGCGGTAGCGTGTCCGGGAATCTCGTTTTTTCAGACTTGATCGCATTCAACGAACCGTAGGTTTCTACTCGCAGTCGAAATTTGAATGGATTGAAATATATAAAGAAAATAATATCCTTTCATTATTATTTAAAATAAATAACAGTGACATTCCTTAATGAGGTTATTACAGAAGTACAATTCATTATTTATTTATTTAATTGTTTTATGCGAATTGACCTCTACAGATCACGCAAAAAAAATCATTTTCTGTCTGAGTTTCTTTTGCCATTCCAGTATTCTCGCATCCGTTTACTGAAGGCAAATTTTCTCTCTTCTGTCCATGTTGTGCCGGTCTTCTTGGCTTTGGTTTCTGCCATTACTACCCAGTCGTGTATTTTTTGTCTGAAGATTTTGCTATCTAGGATTTCTGAGTTCTTGATTTTAGCTTTTTCCAGGTCTTGTCTTACTTGATCGAACCAACTGTTAGGCATTTTTAATGGTTGCATGAGTTTGAATATCTGCTTAGTTAATCTGTGATCTGGCATCCTGTAGATGTGACCGTAGAATTTTAGTCTGCGTTTTCTGATGTCGTTGGCTATGTTTGAGTGGGACTCTACTGTTTTGTTTGACTTAAGTCTGTAGCCTTCTTCTGTTTTTGGTTGGTCCAATAATTTTCCTGATTCTTCGTTCTTCTTTCTGTATGTTCTCGATATCCCTCTTTTTAGTGTGAGTGTTTCTGTGGCGTATAGAGCATTGGGTTTAATAACTGTATTGTAGTGTCTAATTTTTGATTCTTTTTTATTTTACACAAGAGTTCGATTCGTCCGCAAGCAGCTGCGGAGATATTAAGGATCGCAGTAGAGCATGGCTTATGATAATTAGTTCCGATCGTAAAAAGAGGAAAGAAAACACGAGCGTTGAGGCAAATTTCGCAAGACGGTTCAGCTGACGGCGCCTGCAAGTTTTTCCACCACCGATGCGAACTTGTTCATAATTCACCCGGTAATGCCTCATCGGACGGGTCTTGAAATATTCACGTCACGTCATTACGCCGCTGCAATTTGGAGCGGGCTTCCTGTAATGATACGGCGTTCGAGTGACGGATCTGCCCCGCTGTTTATCGCCGGACAAATGCATCAATTACGGTGCTGTTAAAAGTTGGATCCGTCCTTCGCCGCAGGCCAAAGCGACGCGGTGTACGGGGAGCCATAAAACGCTTCTGCTAATGTTTTATTCCACGCTTGTTGAATGTGACAGTATGTTTCCCCGTGTCGATGGCTTGTCGGCTCCTGGCCGTCGCACTATCATCGTTTCAACTGGATATCAGGAAGCGTTACGAGATAGAATACACCAAATGTTCATTGTACCGAAGCATCGCGCCTGACGCACCACATAGAAATGTTTCGATATTATCTGTTTGAGCAAAAGCCGTTCTGTTGGCTCAATACTTCGCGCAATCTTCGGCGAGTTAATAACGTCTGAAGTGTTAGTTATGCTGGTCCCTACCACTTCGCTGCTTTAATAACGAAGAAATTTCAAATAAATATTGCATTACTATTACTATTACTCAGCGATTCACTAAAAGTGTGTTGCGGAGGGTGTATTGCACCTATCCGGGAAGGTAATGGTTTGGAAGGGATACACGGGAATGGCAGGAGGCGCCCAATGGGCTATTGTGAGGTACCATTCCAGCATTCGCTGCGAGCAATCTGGGGAAACCATGGACAACCCAGATCAGTATGGCCGGAGAGCTTTATCGAAAGCTACTCCTGTCGTATTTATTTTAAGTCGCCCGGTAAATCCTTTCTATTTCACTCCCTAATCACTCGTGGAAAAAATGAGTTACAGAAATGAATCGGTTCTGGCCCTGATCTCTCTTACCTTTATTTTCACGGTCATTCCGAGATATGAATGTTGCTGGTAGCAATATTTGTTACTGTAATTCCGAAATACGTCAGTCGAGAATTTTTCAATTAGCTTCTGTCGAGAGGAACGTCTTCTGTTGTCCAGGTCTTTCCCAACCTAACTCCTTTAACATCGCACTTACGCTTTCCCTCCAACTATATATACCTGTCACGAATCGGGCGGCTCTTCTTTGGACCATCTCTAATGCCTCCATTAATCCGTTTTGATCGGGACCCCCATACAGAGTAACACTATACTAAGTGAGGGCGCACTAGTGACTTGTATGCAATCGATTTAACTTCCGGAGTGCATTGTTTTAAATTACCACACTGCTGTCAATCCTGTGGTCCGCTCGTCGGTCGATCTACACCTCTCCGTCGGTAGCCAACAAGTCTCCTTCCCTTCTCGCGCTGCCTTGAAGAGCGTCGTTTTCCGCCCCCTCTCATGACGTCTGCCAATGTCTGTATTTGGAGGGAAGCTCTTCTTGCTGGTTGGCTCGGGACATGCAACGGAACCGCCCCTTTTTCATAATAAGAATACAAGTTTTTCCTTTGGCTGTACTCCCTGGCTTCCCCTCACCCTTCGTTCTTGGATACAGATTTACTTTTTATTTTATTTGTTTACCGAAAGAGTCCAGGCTGCCTTTGAGCTGTGGTCCTGTCACGGGACTGTTTTCTGCCATCCGTCACATCTAATGGCGTTCCCCAAACACTAGCAGAACCTCCCCTGGGACCGACTCACACACGAGGAGAAAAGAAACATGCACATATGTTTTCCATTCGGAACATTACAACATCGAGAACGAGATAATTCATAAGTTTGTTGGTACGATTGTTAAATATCGGAATGTCCTCAGAGTTTTCTGTCGTGAAAGCTTTTTTAAATACATTTGGTGCTCATATTGCTAACAGGATGTGTAAATGCTATTCAAATTAAAAGGCAATTCTCTGCTGAGGAAGTAGCTGTACATAAATACGAAGGGCACAGATATAATATTATATCGCGCGGTAAATGTAAATGTCACCGTATCAAACATTTTTATATGCGTTTCAGATTGATCTGAGTAGGAGGGGATAGCCGATTCAAGCCAGAAACCGGGAAAACCCGTGACGTCACTAAGTGGTGGGGGGGACCTCCCTCCCCTCCCCTCCGGCGGGCTTTTTGAATGGCGGGCCGGCCGGCCAAGATGGCGGGTGCAGTGTTGCCACATTGACGGCATGACGACAGCATATTTCTAATTAAACATATATAACTGTTATTTAGTCTTTATTCTAGCTGTTATTTAACTTATATCCAACAATGTTAATCTGAAATCAGCGATATTATTTACGATTGTGTCCTATGTGATGTAGATATTCCAGGTGCACAAATGTTGCAATGTAGCATATACACACATCCTGACACCAGGTGTCTCCACCGAACAGCGCATGACACGAGAAACTTCATCTGCGCATGCGCCGGCCAGAGATATTCCACTTCGCCACGAAATCTTCTATCCTTGTCTTGCGGGGGAAAACCCTAGCCTAAGGCGTATTTGCACAGGTGTCGGTCGACATGTACGCACTTGCTCGACCGCCGAGACCCTGTTGCGACATGCGCGATAACTTGCATAACTCTCGCTAGAGGTCAGCACACGGTAGTAGACATTTGCCGCTAGATGGTGCGGGTGTCCCCAATATGCGTGAAATATTTCGGGAGTCCGACAGGTTACGAAATGGCTCCATTACAGAGCGATACAGCTAGGCCATCCACCATTGTGAAAGCATAGCTGGCGGACAAAGAAATTAGGGCGTCCAATACATATTGCAGAGTCTCAGGCTTCATGTGTCCTGCTATCGAAACCGTTCCAGCAGGATACATAGAAATTCACTGCGGTTCAAGAAGAAATTATTACGAGATGAGAATAATTATTATATGTCAGTTTTCGTAGAACAAATATAAGAATCTTTTATGGTAGCCTAATCCCTCGCCAGAATAACGTGTTTTAAAAACGAAAATCGAAAATTTAGTTTTCATTCTGGGCGAACAGAAAAACTGCTTGAGTCTTTGTATTTAAATAAAAAATAAGACATAGACCATGAGAAAGCGTAACTTTTACGTTTAAAACGTGATAATGAACTATGGAATGTCCTGACTTAGCTCAAATTCATATCTATACAATGCAGTTCTGATATTCGAGGATGTTTATAACTCTGAGCGAATATAAGCATCAGTAAGGTGGGATTCCAATATAATTAATCGTTAACAGCGTTAATGATAGAGAGAATTCAACTAACGACCTCGGCAGTGTTGGGGCTAGGTCGCCGGTTCGAGTCCGGCCGCGGTGTTTAAGTGTTTTGTGGAAAAGCCGCAAAGTTACGTAATTTCCACGCCTCGAAAAGCATAAATGTTTCCTTTTAACGGGAAAAAAAGCGTCATAAACTCCAGATATAAATTCTATGTGTACCTGTTTTCATGAAATTATTTAGCGTTCTTGCCTCGCATTCGGGAGGACGGAGGTTCCAGGCATCCATGGTTTCCCAAAATCACTCCAAGTGAATGCCGGGGAATGCTACCTTCAAAAGGCCATGACCGAATTCCTTTCCCGTCTCTAAAGACCACGTTGTTAGAGAGACGTTAAAAAGTTTAAAAAATGAAATTATTGTGATAAAGTATAGCAATACCACACATACGTTATTCCTTTCAAAATTCGTAGCCTCAAAAACCCATCAATGGTGAAATCCTTTCATTGAAACCGAGAGACATTCACCGACGAAGGTAGGGAAAACCATAAAAAAATTCCGTTCATCGAAGCAGGCAGACATTAAAATTAATTCACCGACGAAGAGACGGGAAACAAACTCAATCACTCCAGGCAAATGCCGGGATGCTTCCTTTAAAAGACCATGGCCGAATTCCTTCCCATCCTTTCCCGTCTCTAAAGACCTCGCTGTTAACATAAATTCCGTTCATCGAAGCAGGCAGACATTAAAAATTAATTCACCGACGAAGAGAACGGGAAACAAACTCACTTTTTCATTATGAACAATATAATATAACTCACGAGTGTCACCTACAGTCCGTGTATTTTAAAGGATGTATTAAATTAGGGGTATTTATATTTTTATTTATATTTCCCGTGTCCAGGACATAACAAGTTGAAAAAACAAATAACATTAATTAATTAATATTAACTATAAATATACAATTATATAGAATGTGACCAGAATTCCGCAATCTTGATGGCCTTCTCGTTTGCCCTGTAAAGGTCGTCGATATTGCAGGTTTCAGGGAGATTCCTGCATATCAGAAGATGTTGTGGGTTCTGAAGCTCGCCACATTCACATAGATCGTTGTCATTATATTATATTTACATCGGGACACTTCAGTTCTTAGTCTGTTTAGAGCCTTCCATATAGCATATGGCTGATTACATCCCGCAGCCGGTGCCTCTTTGATGTTCCTCCACCAGGACAAATTTCAAAATTAGGGGTAATGAAATTGTGTGTCTGTGAATGTCATGTCCGTCCTGTTGGTGTGTCTAATTAGCTAGAATAAATTCATTCTCATGCAAATACTTAATAATAATGATGTGAGTAACTTCAGCACTCGGGAATTCGATCCGAGGGGGTGTGCTAGGCGAAAAGAAAACATTAAGTTCTCGCCCGTGTAAATCTACTTATATGTCATTTTCTCATTGCCACAACTATTTACCCACCCAAATTGAGTGTCCTTAGCTGTACTTTGTCTAAAATTCCAATCAATCCCTTGTGACACATCAGTGATTGACACCTTTAACTGTATTTTACAGCACAGCACGTATGTTCCAGGAACGAAATACGTCTGTTAATCTTACTAATTTCGCCCCTCTCGAATCGAAGTACGCCAGTCCTATGTGATAAAAAATCGAGTCAATGTAAGGCAGTGCTAAGCACAGAACATGCTGATTCGTCATAGAATGCCTGTGGCCGAGGTGTAGATATAGAAAATTTACCCACTTCCTTATAAAAGAAATCCAGTGCACTATTCCTAATTCTTTCACCAAGATCCACCCCTAGCCTCATCGCCAACATACGCCCAGCACTTCCTCAAACCTCCTTCTATTTTCCAATGATTCCCACTCAAACCCCTGATCAGTTACAGACAGGGTTACCTTCTGTTCGTGCGTTAAAGTAAACCAAAAATTCAATATTCGCAAAGTCTTCTCCTAATCAGTAGCCAGGTACCAAAATGTTCACTTAAGGTGGTTCTAATGCAGTTTTCCAGGAAAATTCCCCCTTTTTCCAGGAAATTATTTTTCAATAAATCAGGACCCAAGGGAGTTCTCCATTCGGTTTAAATGTTCCCATCTAACGCCAACCTTCGGATTCAGGACTTGTCATCTTTTGTACAAAAAAAATGTGGGCTCCATACTACACCACACAAGCAATGGGTCTGATTGTGGGGTTTGTACCCAAGTTCTTCGCTTCTCTGGTACATCACCCCTCTCTGTTAAATGATTTTTATGTAGTGAGAATCAAAATTCACATGCCAACACAAACGGCAGTAAACTGTAAAGAGCACATCGAAATGGGAGATTGTCTAAGCCCTGAAACAATGGTTAGAAGCACACGTTGATAATTCTATAACCATATATTTTAGACTCAAATCCACATAGGAATGACACACGCACATACTTGTACATGCATACAGCGAGATCGACAGAACTGACAGCAAGCATCACGGAAACGATGAAGTGTGGCAGAATTGTCGTTACCACTGATTAACTGGGCAGAACTATCGTTAAAAAAATCATAAGACAGACGAGTTTAAGTCAGGTATCACAATACTTACACTTACACGCACAAAGAGAGACCGCAGATATACATGTACAAGTCCTACACAACTACCGGGTACCAATCATGGAAGCAAAAAAGTGGTGAAGCACTTTCTTGCCCCATGACTGGCTGAAAAACAGAAACTCTCCTTACATATCATCTGCCTGGCGAGATAGAGGGTGTGCAAAAAATGGCATGTTTTCACCATACACCTAAGTATTTACATCATAAATAGTGTTCATCACACACAATTGATTACATTTACCATCAATACGTTTCTCCCACCGCTTGGGCAGGTTGACCCAAAATTTGTGATTGATGAGCTACTATTAACAAATGACTTTTGGCCAAACATTGCCAAGAGCTTAGTTCCAGCCACAAGGTATACTGATGGCACATTAAAAAATCAAGTATGTGTGGTGAGCACTGAGGTGTATTGGAAAGACATACTATCATCTGCCTATCATTTAACACCTCAGTGTGGATGTCGTGTGTCGGGACCCTTTCCTGCAATTACTTGTATGTATGTGGTAACTTATGAAATTAGCTTTGTACATATTACCAACGATACTGAATGGCAGAGAGGTCTGTAGTGTGAGTTAAATGATATGATTTTGATGTGAGGAGTTTGTTACTTGGAACACATGTTAATGATGATTTTTTTGTCAGTCGGGTGTTCTGTTTCACTTTTTCGTTGCCTCGATTGGGCTAGTTGTTGAGTCGAGATCGCTGTAGGCATGGAAATGTACGTGTGTATGCGTCTCTATCTCTGTGTGTTTTTTTTTTTTTTTGCGTAAATGTGATGATACCTTCCTTTATCTCGTTTGTCTGGATGTATGATGTGCTGTTCCTGCACTTATGCTTGTGTGAGGTGACATATGGATTTGTGGGTGAGACCTAGTATGAATATGGGAGTTATGATATCTGTCTGATGACCAAGTGTCTACTGCTACTCGTGGTACATGGGTGGCACATATTACTAAATGACAGAAAAGGTTGCGGTGTGGGCGAGATGTGACTGTGATTTCAAACTTCACACATCCTGTAACTCTTCAGTTTGGATCTAGCATGTTCAGTCTCTTTCCTCCAGTTATGTGTGGTGATGAATGGAACTGTGTGAATGCATTGACATGTGAGTGTGTGTGTGTCTTTCTATGATTTTTGGCCAGTCATGGGTGTTCTGTTCCACTTTTTCGTTGCCATGATTGGGCTAGTTGTTGAGTCGAGATCGCTGTAGGCCTGGAAATGAACGTGTGTATGCGTCTCTATCTCTGTGTGTTTTTTTCGTAAATGTGGTGATACCTTGCTTGTGTGAGGTGACGTACAGATTTTTGGTTGAGACCTAGTATGAATATGGGAGTTATGATATCTGTCTGATGACCAGATGTCTACTGCTACTCGTGGTACCTGGGGTAAATGTTACTGAATGGCAGTAAAGGCTTAGGTGTGGGATAGACGTGTTGGTGCTGATGTGAACAGTTTTGTACCTAGCACACATGATACTGGATGGTAGTGAGGTCTGTAGTGTGAAATAAATGAGATGATATTGATGTGAAGAGTATGGTGCCTGGAACATATTATGTTACTGATGATTTTTTGGTCAGTTATGAGCCATGGGGGTTCTACTCCACTTTTTCGTCGTCATGATTTGGGTGGTTGTTGTATCTAGCTCGCTGTAGGCATGGAAATGTGAGTGTTTGTGCGTCTCTGTAAATGTGGTGATACATTAATTAAACTCTTCTGTCTGGATGTATGATTTGCTGTTCCTGTTTCTTTGAGCTTGTGCGTGGATACGTATGGATTTGTGGTTGAGACCTAGTATGAATATGAGGGGTTCTGGTATCTGCTGATAGTCAAATGTCTATTGTAACTCATGGTACCTGGGGCACTCTTAATGAATGGCAGATAGGGTTGCAGTGTGGGAGAAACGTATTGATGGTAAATGTAATCAATTGTGTGTGATGAACACTATTTATGATGTAAATACTTAGGTGTATGGTGAAAACATGCCATTTTTTGCACACCCTCTATCTCGCCAGGCAGATGATATGTAAGGAGAGTTCTGTTTTTCAGCCAGTCATGGGGCAAGAAAGTACTACACCACTTTTTTGCTTCCATGATTGGTACCGGTAGTTGTGTAGACTTGTACATGTATATCTGCGTCTCTCTTTGTGCGTGTAAGTGTAAGTATTGTGATACCTGACTTAAACTCGTCTGTCTGATGATTTTTTTAACGATAGTTCTGCCCAGTTAATCAGTGGTAACGACAATTCTGCCACACTTCATCGTTTCCGTGATGCTTGCTGTCAGTTCTGTCGATCTCGCTGTATGCATGTACAAGTATGTGCGTGTGTCATTCCTATGTGGATTTGAGTCTAAAATATATGGTTATAGAATTATCAACGTGTGCTTCTAACCATTGTTTCAGGGCTTAGACAATCTCCCATTTCGATGTGCTCTTTACAGTTTACTGCCGTTTGTGTTGGCATGTGAATTTTGATTCTCACTACATAAAAATCATTTAACAGAGAGGGGTGATGTACCAGAGAAGCGAAGAACTTGGGTACAAACCCACAATCAGACCATTGCTTGTGTGGTGTAGTATGGAGCCCACATTTTTTTGTACAAAAGATGACAGGTCCTGAATCCGAAGGTTGGCGTTAGATGGGAACATTTTAAACCGAATGGAGAACTCCCTTGGGTCCTGATTTATTGAAAAATAATTTCCTGGAAAAAGGGGGAATTTTCCTGGAAAACTGCATTAGAACCACCTTAAGTGAACATTTTGGTACCTGGCTACTGATTAGGAGAAGACTTTGCGAATATTGAATTTTTGGTTTACTTTAACGCACGAACAGAAGGTAACCCTGTCTGTAACTGATCAGGGGTTTGAGTGGGAATCATTGGAAAATAGAAGGAGGTTTGAGGAAGTGCTGGGCGTATGTTGGCGATGAGGCTAGGGGTGGATCTTGGTGAAAGAATTAGGAATAGTGCACTGGATTTCTTTTATAAGGAAGTGGGTAAATTTTCTATATCTACACCTCGGCCACAGGCATTCTATGACGAATCAGCATGTTCTGTGCTTAGCACTGCCTTACATTGACTCGATTTTTATCACATAGGACTGGCGTACTTCGATTCGAGAGGGGCGAAATTAGTAAGATTAACAGACGTATTTCGTTCCTGGAACATACGTGCTGTGCTGTAAAATACAGTTAAAGGTGTCAATCACTGATGTGTCACAAGGGATTGATTGGAATTTTAGACAAAGTACAGCTAAGGACACTCAATTTGGGTGGGTAAATAGTTGTGGCAATGAGAAAATGACATATAAGTAGATTTACACGGGCGAGAACTTAATGTTTTCTTTTCGCCTAGCACACCCCCTCGGATCGAATTCCCGAGTGCTGAAGTTACTCACATCATTATTATTAAGTATTTGCATGAGAATGAATTTATTCTAGCTAATTAGACACACCAACAGGACGGACATGACATTCACAGACACACAATTTCATTACCCCTAATTTTGAAATTTGTCCTGGTGGAGGAACATCAAAGAGGCACCGGCTGCGGGATGTAATCAGCCATATGCTATATGGAAGGCTCTAAACAGACTAAGAACTGAAGTGTCCCGATGTAAATATAATATAATGACAACGATCTATGTGAATGTGGCGAGCTTCAGAACCCACAACATCTTCTGATATGCAGGAATCTCCCTGAAACCTGCAATATCGACGACCTTTACAGGGCAAACGAGAAGGCCATCAAGATTGCGGAATTCTGGTCACATTCTATATAATTGTGTTTATAGTTAATATTAATTAATTAATGTTATTTGTTTTTTCAACTTGTTATGTCCTGGACACGGGAAATATAAATAAAAATATAAATACCCCTAATTTAATACATCCTTTAAAATACACGGACTGTAGGTGACACTCGTGAGTTATATTATATTGTTCATAATGAAAAAGTGAGTTTGTTTCCCGTCTCTTCGTCGGTGAATTAATTTTTAATGTCTGCCTGCTTCGATGAACGGAATTTATGTTAACAGCGAGGTCTTTAGAGACGGGAAAGGATGGGAAGGAATTCGGCCATGGTCTTTTAAAGGAAGCATCCCGGCATTTGCCTGGAGTGATTGAGTTTGTTTCCCGTCTCTTCGTCGGTGAATTAATTTTTAATGTCTGCCTGCTTCGATGAACGGAATTTTTTATGGTTTTCCCTACCTTCGTCGGTGAATGTCTCTCGGTTTCAATGAAAGGATTTCACCATTGATGGGTTTTTGAGGCTACGAATTTTGAAAGGAATAACGTATGTGTGGTATTGCTATACTTTATCACAATAATTTCATTTTTTAAACTTTTTAACGTCTCTCTAACAACGTGGTCTTTAGAGACGGGAAAGGAATTCGGTCATGGCCTTTTGAAGGTAGCATCCCCGGCATTCACTTGGAGTGATTTTGGGAAACCATGGATGCCTGGAACCTCCGTCCTCCCGAATGCGAGGCAAGAACGCTAAATAATTTCATGAAAACAGGTACACATAGAATTTATATCTGGAGTTTATGACGCTTTTTTTCCCGTTAAAAGGAAACATTTATGCTTTTCGAGGCGTGGAAATTACGTAACTTTACGGCTTTTTCCACAAAACACTTAAACACCGCGGCCGGACTCGAACCGGTGACCTTCCGCACTCTAGCCCCAACACTGCCGAGGTCGTTAGTTGAATTCTCTCTATCATTAACGCTGTTAACGATTAATTATATTGGAATCCCACCTTACTGATGCTTATATTCGCTCAGAGTTATAAACATCCTCGAATATCAGAACTGCATTGTATAGATATGAATTTGAGCTAAGTCAGGACATTCCATAGTTCATTATCACGTTTTAAACGTAAAAGTTACGCTTTCTCATGGTCTATGTCTTATTTTTTAATTAAATACAAAGACTCAAGCAGTTTTTCTGTTCGCCCAGAATGAAAACTAAATTTTCGATTTTCGTTTTTAAAACACGTTATTCTGGCGAGGGATTAGGCTACCATAAAAGATTCTTATATTTGTTCTACGAAAACTGACATATAATAATTATTCTCATCTCGTAATAATTTCTTCTTGAACCGCAGTGAATTTCTATGTATCCTGCTGGAACGGTTTCGATAGCAGGACACATGAAGCCTGAGACTCTGCAATATGTATTGGACGCCCTAATTTCTTTGTCCGCCAGCTATGCTTTCACAATGGTGGATGGCCTAGCTGTATCGCTCTGTAATGGAGCCATTTCGTAACCTGTCGGACTCCCGAAATATTTCACGCATATTGGGACACCCGCACCATCTAGCGGCAAATGTCTACTACCGTGTGCTGACCTCTAGCGAGAGTTATGCAAGTTATCGCGCATGTCGCAACAGGGTCTCGGCGGCCGAGCAAGTGCGTACATGTCGACCGACACCTGTGCAAATACGCCTTAGGCTAGGGTTTTCCCCCGCAAGACAAGGATAGAAGATTTCGTGGCGAAGTGGAATATCTCTGGCCGGCGCATGCGCAGATGAAGTTTCTCGTGTCATGCGCTGTTCGGTGGAGACACCTGGTGTCAGGATGTGTGTATATGCTACATTGCAACATTTGTGCAGCTGGAATATCTACATCACATAGGACACAATCGTAAATAATATCGCTGATTTCAGATTAACATTGTTGGATATAAGTTAAATAACAGCTAGAATAAAGACTAAATAACAGTTATATATGTTTAATTTGAAATATGCTGTCGTCATGCCGTCAATGTGGCAACACTGCACCCGCCATCTTGGCCGGCCGGCCCGCCATTCAAAAAGCCCGCCGGAGGGGAGGGGAGGGAGGTCCCCCCCACCACTTAGTGACGTCACGGGTTTTCCCGGTTTCTGGCTTGAATCGGCTATCCCCTCCTACTGATCTGAAAAATAAATCTGAAAATAAATCTGTTGTCTATATAAATGGCATATGCTAATCACAACTGAAAAAAACTTGCAAAAGTGAAAATAAATGAAACTTCATAACGAAGGCATATGCTCATCCACTTCGATGGGAATATTGTGCTCCACCACAAAGGCAGTGAACAAACACTCGACTTTTGTTACATCGGAATCAGAATTTTCTGACTTGGAGAAAGAAGTATATATTTTCTGGTTCCCTTTCTTTATATTCGAACTCGCATTGTGTTTACCGTACTTCACATTAGTGACCAGGTAATTTCTTCCGCCATAATCCATGATAATACGAGATGGTTACATCAGATTACACAACATACAAGACACACAAATCTAGACGATCAAAACAAAGCGCCAACCGGCGGTATAATATACGCGAAACGATGTGAAAGTGGAACAAAACGTCGTTGAGACGTTTGTTTGTTCTACTTTCAAAAATATTATCCATGTAAAATCGGGAAAACAGGTCGATTCATTATTGAACACAATACCTTGGAAAAATCCGACAGTAAAATGAATGGCACGTCAGTGCACATAAAAGGGAGAATAAATGCAGCACTTACCATAACTGTCCATAGAAACATCAAAAACTTTGTCGCTTACAAAGATCTCACCATTTTTTTTTTTTTTTCCGTTAACAGTCTTTCGACTGGTTTGATACAATCCTCCACCCCTTCCTATCCTTTGCTAACCTCTTCATCTCTACATACCTCTTACAACCCACGTCCTCAAATATCTACTTCCTATATTCTAAACTCTGTCTTCCTCTACAGTTCTTATTTTCTACTGTTCCCTCAACTAACAAATTAACCAATCCAGCATGTCTCAAAATATGACCTACCATCTTGTCTCTTCTTTCTGTAAGCTTCTTCCACAATCTTCTTTCATCACCCATCATTCCCAAAACTCGTTCGTTTCGTAGTTTGTCCACTTAATTTTCAGCATTTTTCTGTAACACCACATTCACCATGCTTCAATTTTCTTTTTTCTGGTTTCCTAAGGTACATCCTTCGCTACTATAAAGTGCTGTGCACCACATCAATTACGCAATCGAATTACGGTTGGATATTCGTAAACTAGCACAGTTCCTCCATTCAGCCGTAAAATACAGCATTTTCCGTAAATTTTAAATGAAAAATTGGAAAGTTGCTGTTGTTGCGAAAGGCTCTTGTTTGCTTTTAAAATAATTTAATTTTCAGTTTTTGTTACAGTTTAGGTTGTCAACAGCGTTAAAAGCACTAATAAAGAGAACCTTCTTGAAAAATATAAATCTTTTAGTTTTAAATATTGACTTAGGACGAAGAAAGTAGTATCTAAAACTATATGTACGAAGCACACCACCTATCATTGTCATCAGAGAATAAGAAATTTACTTTCACTTACTTATAAACTGCTAAGAATTCTGGAATTAAGTCCACCGGTAAATGTAAATGTCACCGTATCAAACATTTTTATATGCCTTCGTTATGAAGTTTCATTTATTTTCACGTTTGCAAGTTTTTTCAGTTGTGATTAGCATATGCCATTTATATAGACAACAGATTAAAAAAATTGTTTTGACCTTAAAAACGTGAAGGGTAATGCCTCTGTTACGGTAGCTTATCGTATTGTTTACTTAGCACTGCGGAAGATTTTCGGAAAGTTAGAAAGCTGGAAATCGTAAACAACAGCGAGTCCCGTTGTTTCCGAAGTTCGGCTCAGACTGCTACAAACAACGAATTTATAACTCCTACAAACGAGCGACCAGAAATTAGTCGATGTAAGGTTTTATCCCAGTCTTTCGAAAGAACTAGTGAAATTAAGGACTGGGTGGAACGTTTGTATTTAAATATGGGTTGTAAAAAATACAGCAACCAGTCATTGACATCACAGTCGCGGAAGTTCCACCAATCCATCATGGATAAAATATTAGTTTGTATTTAAATTTAGAATTTTTTGTTTTAATTGATGCATGTATGACTCATCTATTGACAGTCAGGCATGTTAATACTTCTGTTTTAGCTGTCGGATTTGGCTAATTCCTCGTTAGATTTTCACCGAGCGTGGTGGGTGAGTGGTTAACGCTCTGGCCTCGCATTCTGGAGGACGCAGGTTCGATCCCCGGCTCGGCCATCCAGATTTGGGTTTTCCATGGTTTGCCAAAATCACTCCAGCAGAATGCTGGGATGTTTCCTTCAAAAGGCCATCGCCGAATTCCTTCCCGTTCCTTGTCCCCAGGCCCATCCCGCTTCTAATGACCTCGACGTCGACGAGGCGTAAAGCCATAAGTAAAATATATATATACATAACGAATATCAGAAACCGTGAAATCAGGGAAGGGGGAGACGTCGCTAATAGATTTTCAGAGTTCCTACAACGTTTCTTGAACGCAAACAATACGAGTAGCTGCTCCAATAGTTCGGTTGGTTGTGGCATCGTGATGGTATCAGACGCTGACACGTGGTTTGCTGGTTCGAATCCTAGCGGTGGGGGAAATTTTCTGGTGGGAGCGGAATTTCTCCACCTGTCCGAAACTGGTACTGACCTGTTGAAATTTATTTTAGCCGGCCTCGGTAGCGTAGGGGCTAGAGTGTTAGCTCCACGTGCCGAAGGCCGCCGGTTCGAATCCGGCCGCGGGCATGGATATTAAGTGTTGTGTGTCTGTGTGAATGTCCTGTCCGTCCTGTGGCGTCCATACACTGAAAGCAATTATAATTACCTTGAGCTGGCTGTATGGCCTCCGTTGCCAAATGCCATTAAAAAAAAAAAAATTATTTTAACTGCTTCGTTAGAATGTTGTTTACATGTTTCGCAGTCTTCTTTTTTGGAAAAGTCGCCACGAATTAAATAAAAAATACAGAAATATGAGAGTGACACGCAGTTATTATATTCCAGCAGCGCTGCAAAATTAATAACAATCTCTTGAAATGATGGTTAAATCCTTTGTTGTGATTTTTTCTTGCTTTCCTCCGTTGTTAAAAGTCGCACGAAATTAGCAGATAGAAAATATTTGTCCGAGATGTACAACAAGGCTCTCTATATTGGTATCGATACATGCAGTCAGATACAATCGATTGCTTCCGTTGTAGAAAAGAAATGCGCCGTTTCTGAGATGGATGCTGCAGAACGAATTTCCCGTAAACTTTTTATCTTGTCCTGGAACGAATTTCAACCTAACCACGACCACTATCACAAAAAGAACCTATTTAGGTTGATATGATCCCTGTACCGATAATGTTCGCGTAATTTTTGCAGTGCTGCTAACATTTCGCGGTTGCGGAGCGCCTCATATTTCGGAATTTTGAGTTTAATTCGTGGCGACATTTTCGAAGAAGGAGAGTGCAAAACATGAAGAGGACATTATGACGAAGCAGTTAAAACAAATATCATAAGGTCAGTACCAGTTTCTGGTAGGTGGAGAATGTCCCCTTCCACCCAAATATTCATCATCAGGACTTGTCAGACAGGGTAGGAGAGGAGGTGGCACACAATTCCTAATCACCAGATTGTGCACAAAAGTCTTGGGCTAAATCCCAAACCTCTCCGCAGTGCACACGGCAATGTTGATGGCGATTCGTCCGTATGGTGAGGAATTCAAGCTCGACACCCCCGTAGGTGTTTTTCGGAAGAGTAGTCCTAATTGGACCGGCACCGGATTATATTGTCTCGCTGCTTTCATGTCTGATTCACATCACAAACAACACTCGTTACCAAACGCACACACACTATCCTAATTACCCACACCTGCGTCACACTGGGGAAGTCAACGGGAAACCATCCCCTACCATCTTCCTAGACGCTGCCATGGAGGGCAAACAACCCTCATGGTAACCGCCTAATCCCGGTCAAGAAAAAGACGTTCAGAAGAAGGAGAAACGTTTTATAAAACACCTTCAACAATCGAGCTGACTGAATATGTAAAGAGAGGGGTTACCTTCAACAATCGAGTTGAATAAAATATGTAAAGAGACGGATTACCCTTGTTTTTTACTTATTGATTTGACCTTAAGTCTTGAATAGAACATACAGTCAACATGGTGGAGTTACAATAATATTTAAAAATATACAGATACGTTGCTACATTAAATATTTATGTCACTGTCCTTAATATAATCCTTAATGATACTATGGCCTTTGTTCAATCGAGCTGACTAAAATATGTAAAGAGAGGGATTACCAATGACCTGAAGCACTATCTTGTACAATTAATAAAAACTGACGTTTATTATCGCAGGAGTTATCAGGTAATGGTTAAAATGATTGAGTTCGAATCCCCGTCCGAGCATCCAGATTTGGCTTTTCCATGGTTTCTCCAAATCACTCAAGGCGAATGCCGGGATGTTTCCTTCAAAAGAACATGGTCGAATTCCTTCCCGTTCATTATAATCATTCCCATACCACCTCCAATGACCTCGACGTCAACGAGGCGTAAAGCCAAAAGTAAAAAATAATAACAAAAAAATATAATAAAAAATAATTGAAGAACTGCAGACGTCTATTAATGGTTGGAGGTTCAGGGTAAAGATAGTAGATGGAGGCTGTGCTGAAGGATATCATTCACTGCAGTGAATTCTTCACGGGAGTACAGCCGGATAGTGTCGTAAAATGACGACGTTTCGACAACCTGCTCGGTTGTCTTCATCAGGTCTATTTTTTATATTATTGCTTGAAATAGACCTGATGAAGACAACCGTGCAGGTTATCGAAACGTCGTAATTTTCGACACTGTCCAGCTGCAGTCCCGTGAAGAGTTCACCGCATCAATACGCCGGGAAAGTCTCCACTCTCATGATATGATTCACTGTTGCGAAGATAGCATTACCATCTTGAACTAATGGAAACATTACCAAATCGCGTTATAATTTTCGTATGGTGCAACTCACTTTGTTGTATGACGATCAGGTTGTGCTTGTTATGAATTTTAAATCACATAGCTCGGAAAGTGTCCTAGATAATCCTGGAACACGCAAGAGACATGGCAGCGAGCGACGGTCTGTTTGTGTCGGGAACACGCGTGCTGACACGTGCGCCGTTAGTCAGCTGTCAGTTGCCGCGGGTACGGTTTCACGGTCCCGTGCGTCCTGCCACGTGGCTGGCTGCCTGGGGGTCCTGTGTCACTTCTCTGCACGTCACGTAGCAGACAATCATACACTGTGTATTAGGCTTTACGAGTGAGAGGGGGGGGGGGGGTACCACTATCACGTCCTATACTTTTATTAAGAATATTAATATTAATTTACTGATTTGTTAATTGTTGAACTAGAACCTTGATTGCTGCAATAATTTAAGTTACACAAAACAATATTCAATTTATTTGGTCTTCTGGCTTATACAAGGCCGGGCATATTTAAAGTTACATTAAACACAATATCCAAAGCAAATAAGCAAGCAATACCCGGCGTTCAGAATTTGCTGGATAAATGCAAACATAAACTGATTTAAAACATCTCAAAAATTTTGCAAAGTCAACATACATTAATGTGGCATCTCAGGCCAACAAATTAAAGTTAACATTTACAAAACAATCCCAGGGGCGCCATTTAAAGTGAAAAGCATCATTTGAATTAAATATATTGAGCAAGATGCTTAAAATTTGAAGTTATGAACATGGAAAATTGGTTAGCTCAGTAATTGTTTTGATGACAGCAGAGTCTTATCTCAGAAGCCGATTACGGGTTAGCAAGCCTCGTTAAAACCCTATGGAACCGTGGACCTTTGCGTTGGTACTTAACCGTTGTCGCATCTGCTCGACGAGGAGTGACACGCTCTGTGTCACTGTTGAATGACAGTGTGCGGACCCATCCGCGCTAGCACATCTGCTGATTGCCTCTAGCGGGTGAAACGCTCAGTTTCCGGCCACATCTGAGCCAGAATGCGCAGTCATCGACCATCAGCTAGGAGAGTGTCGGGTGACACGTCTGTACTTCAGCTCGTCGGAACAGCAAGTCCTCTCTCATGGCGTCGTCTTCTCTCGCCACGGAAAAAGCCAGTTTCCCTCTCTCCGGACATGGAACAGAAGCCTTGGATTAACAAATGTGAACCCTGTAGCCATACACGATTGGTAAATCGATGTATACCACAATCACGTGTTTCGCGCCGTAGCTAGCATTCGTCACAGGTTACGCGCACATTTCGCTTGACCTTGCCCATCCTCAAAGGGGAGACGGAGACAACGCCTTCGCCAGGTAACTGTTTTCTGCCCACCCTTCACTGCCGTTCCATTGTGGGCGAGGGGGCCAGATTGTCGCCGGCCTTTAGCATTGTCCAGCTATCCTTACGCTCAAAACTCCAGTCCCAACCATTTTCCATATTTAATATTTTCTTAACAGCGCAGAATTAAATTATATAATAATAAATTTGGCCGCCCAGGCTTAATACATAATTATTTACATATGAATTAACCCTACACTTTACAATTTAAATAAACAAGTATAACAAAATCTGAATATTAATTATAATCATTTATTAATATTCATTGGGGATGACTGTCATACTACAACTGCGAGAGATGCATGGAAGGGAAAAGATGACCATGACCACAAGCTGGCATTCGATTTCAGGCGTAAGGTGAGAGAGAAATTTCTTTCGTTGGAAAGTGGGGTCAAGAACCGGAATAAATTACCAAGAGAAATGATGAATAATTTACCAAAAACGCTGAAAGAAATTAAAGTTGAAATTTGCAGAGGGCAAAAGTAGGTGGGTACTTGAAAAGAGGGAAGTGGGGTGAAAATGGGTGTGTAGGGAAACTGCCACTGGAGCGTGTGTTGCATCGCAATTAAATTAAACTCAGAAAAAGCCGACCAACTTGATGAAAGTATAAGGTGCCTGCAAAAAACGAAATATCAATATGTTGATTAATTTCACACGTATTTTTCTTGCTGAGTGCTTGACAAATTATATTTTAACATTTTCTTTCAGAAAAAAATTATGTGCTAATAATAACTTACATACACCGGGCCTAAAAAATACGATTTGTAATCAGGCAGGGCACTGGTCCTTCCTCCACTCTCATGACTTACTTTTTTTATTTTTTAAGTCTGGTTTTAAGCTTCGTCTACGTCGAGGTCATTAGAGAGGAGATGGGATTGGGGAGAAGGAACTGGAAGGAATTCGGCCATGGCCTTTTGAGGGAAGCATTCCCGCATTCGCCTGGAGTGATCTGGGTAAACCATGGAAAAC
>JARYHS010001701.1:0-18267 GCA_031002005.1 Vandiemenella viatica | reverse complement strand
TAAACCCGAATGTTCTCTCGCCCCGGCGAACTTAGCCGAATATGTCCGACCTCTGTTGGATTCTTTGGCCAAATCACATATCGAGGATATCACGTGACATTAGGTGCCGACCTGAAGGTCCAATCAAAATGAGCGTATAACTCAAAATCCTGGGAATTTTTGTTGTATGTGAGCTTCGAGACTACAAATGGGCGGAGCAAGAAGTTTCCTCGTGGACCGAAGAGCGAGGAGCTGGACATTCTAGATTCTAACTTCGATCGCACCAGTCTGAGGTTGACTTGGAAAGTTGACTTCTTTCGCTAACCGCAGCTTGCCTTGCTGGAGCAAGGTTATCACCGCAACACAGCCGGTAATGCGATGATGCGCATTGCCAGACCAGAGATGCCTATAGCCGACTTGTGAGATAATCCTCACATATCGTGGGTCCGCTACACTCATCACAGACATCAGACGCAGAACTACAATGGTAATTGATTACGACCAACCCATGTGATTGTGCATTCCGTGAAACAGAACCCGTAAGCGACTTTGAGAGGATAGGTCCATGTTCTCACTTTGTAATTGTAAAAACCCCTGAGCTAGCGGCATAATTTGCCAGAACTAGTTATTTTCGAATGATATATTGTTCATTCTGGCGCCCATGATTTTCTTTTTAACTGTAAAGTCACAGTATCATGATGCCTTTGTCTGAGGTAGTCATAACTTGTATTTTTCATTGTTTCCAGTTGTCATTATTTCTTGCATTTTGATTCTGAGATATTTAAAAGTAAATATATAATTGTTTGCTTGCTCATGACGGCTAATTGTAACTCTGAGCGTTGCTTTTATGATTTTGCCAATTTGTGTTAATGTTAACGGTAAATTCGCTCGGACTTGTAATCGCCAGTGATAAGAAAATAAATGTCATATTGTGACAATTTTCCTGAATTCCAACTAACGTCGAAATTCTTGCAAAATTAATAAATTTTCACTCCTTCACATAAATTAAAATTAAAATCCACAATTATTCATCATAAAGGTATGAGAAATAATTGTAATGTGGTTTGCCCACCAAGGCACCTACCACAGTTGTAAGATGTAATGACGGCGAAATTATATTCAGGTATGTTAGAATAGTTTACACTATGTCTCAATCAAAATGACACAATACGGCACGCGCCATAAGATTAAACACTTCTATGATGACGTCATGCGCATAGCCAGAAAACCGAGCCCGGTCTGCACATGCCAATCGCCCCTCCCCCCTACCCCCCACCCCCACCCAACTGACTTTAACCTAAGAAATGAAATGAAATGCTACGAAAAAATTTTTAATAATTCTTGTAAAAAACCCAAGTGAAATGTCCATAGTGCATGCTGTAAAAACAAAACTTCTGCCTAAGTACTCGTAAACACCGCAGCTGTGTTGCTTTATCTATCTTATAAATGCACAAAAGCCAAGATTTCCCTCGCTCCAGTTTCCGAATTTACAATCACATTATGCCTTTCACTTTAGTAAAAATAGTGACGCATAATCACCAAAACAGAATTAAAAAAAAAAAAAAATAATTCAACGATATATAACACCAAGAGAAACCGTTCTGTTTCAGAAAGTAAAGGCCTTGTTCAGAACAATATCTCACAACATTTATCAGTAAACTGCCAAGAGACCTGGCCCTCTTTTTACGAGGCTTGTTTTTGTGACGATTTTCTTATATATAAAAAACAAAGTCGAAGTATCAATATTTTTCGATTTATCAAACTCTGATATTGATACTTTTAAAAATATAGATATATCGAAAATCCGCTTTTTTATATATATTAACAGCTCTAAACCTTAAAAAATGTGTAGGAGTCACAAGAAAACATATTTGCGCAAGTTAACTTTAGAAGCAACAATTAGTTACACCTGGCATCAAAATTTCATGAGTAGAGAAACATAATTTAACCATCAATATATTTTCCGCATGATAATACAAAAACTGATATGTAAATATAAGCCACATTATGCTTCCTGTATAGTTTCGTTATATGCAAGAAGAAAACCATTAAGTTCAAAAGTTAAAACACATATTACAGCAAAGGAGTGTAGGTTGAAGATACGACGACGAGAGGCGAAACGCGTCCGCGAAATAAAAAATAATTAATAGTAGTATATGTATATTGTCATGTTTTTTTTTTTTTTTTTTTTTTTTTTTTTTTTTTTTTTTTTTTTTTTTTTTTTTTTTTTACAATTTCATTCCTCCCAGCAGAAGGCTGGGAGGCGGGCTGCTGGAGAGTCATAGGGGACTCTTTTCAGCCAATCTACTACTACGGGGAGGGAAGGGGGATGGAAGGTCGGCCGTGGCCTTCTAGGGAACCATCCCAGCATTCGCCTAATTGTCTGAGGGAAACCACGGAAAACCTCAGACAGGATGGCCGAACCGAGTTTAACCCCGGTCCTCCCGAATGATAGGTAGGAGGCCAAATTGGCCTCCTCCCATCTCGGTCTATATTGTCATGGTTCATTAGACTTTTATATAGTTTATTATAAATATTCCCACTGCGAGAAGAAAATTCTGTTTCGTTAAATGTGATTCAGGCTGCAGCAACAGAACGGATTTTTATAGAGTTTCAAGCATTGTACATCCCACGGTCCCAGGACTAAAATAAGGTATACCGAAGCTGAGAAATAAAGAATGACGCATGTATTTATCCTTCCGTAAGTTTCGTTGAAAATGATCCACACAAAAACTGCTTGTCGGATTTTGATCGTGTTTAGAACACTGTACAACGCATGGTTGAGTTTGTTTCATTTTAATATGATGTCAAAAAGCTGAGGTATTAGGATAAAACTATCCAATAATTAATACCTGAAGTAAGTAATTCATTGTCGAAATATTTGAGGAAATACTTACCAACAGCATAGTGTTAATTCGAAATTGAAAATGACATTGATCGTCAGTTACTTAACTTATTTTTTACAGTTGTAACCCACCCGATTTCCCTCTGAATTTTCTGTTATTCTTGACTATGTGTAGACTGTAAATTAGGGGTCAAATTGTCTGTATGAGTAACTTTGATACTGGACCTTACTTCATCTCATAATTTTCCGTAAAATAAAAAAATAAAAACAAGTAAACAAACCTACATGCAACAGATAGTGTTGGATAAAATAAAATAAATTTTGTTCGATGTTTCTTAATAGATTCAAGAACTGCTTATGTTTATAGGCAGCAGAATGTATCAATTAAATATTTGAAAATATTAATTAATTTCTTTATAATATCCATATGTATGTTTCCTCTTATGATCTATGTGATTTCTCTATAATCTTTACACAACGTCTTTTTTTTTCTGCCAACAAGAGACATTTCCAGAACCTAAATAAATGATTTAAGTGTTGATACAAATATTGATAATTTCACGATTGTCGATAATCTATTATCAGTTGTACATAAAAGCGCAGATTGGTAACCTTTATATTGTTAGTTACATACTTTTCGTTGTAACAAACCTCTTCTAACGGTCCATGGAACATTTTGTTTCAGTGTACGGTACTAAGAAGTATTCGAGTGGTTGAAAAAGTAACTTGCTGGGCGAAAGAATTGATAAAAGATAGAAATCAAAAAACTCGGCTAGAAGGAAGAAGAACCGAGAAATGGGAGGATTAAATGGCAAGCATAATGTTACAGAACATAGAGGTATGGCAATTAATTAGAACCGTAACAGAACCGAGGCAAGCCAATATTGCAGTAAACCGACTGACCTTCCTCTAGCTAAGGCTGAAATACTAGCCGAAAACTTCACAGCCAAGTACACCACAGCAGAGTACCAGCTCACACCAGCAGAGATCATACAAGCCGAGGAAACAGAACGTCAAGCATTGGAAAACCTCCAACAACCAGCTGCCGACCAGCCGGAACTAACAACCCCGGGCACGCTACGAAGCATAATAAAGAAACTTGCAACAAATAAAAGCCCAGGACACGACAAAATTAAAAACGTACATTTGAAAAACCTGCCGAAAAAGGGCTTAGTGCTCTTGACCAAAATTTGTAATAGGTGCCTCGTAAATTTTTACTACTCCACAGCCTGGAAGCTAGCAATAGTTAAAGCCTTACCAAAACGTGGAAAGGACCACGGTGAAGCCATAAACTACCGTCCAATCAGTCTACTGTCGTCAACATCCAAGGCACTAGAAAGAATCCTGCTAAAGAGAATTAACACCAGTCTCGAGGAAGAGAAGGCAATAACACTAGAACAATTCGGATTTCAAAACCGAGTAGCCGCTACAACTCAACTGCTCCAAATTACAGAAGATGTATCTAAAAATTTCAACCTTAGTAAATCTACGGCAGCAGTATTTTTAGACATAGAAAATTCTTATGACAACGTTTGGCACGCTAAGCTTATTCATGAATTAATGACACACACAGCCATTAATCACTGTTACATCAAATTCATCGGCAGTTATTTAGCAGAGAGAAGATTCTATGTAGAAGTTGACGGTTAGAGATCATCAATATTTCCGATACACAGCTGGAATTCTACAAGGCTAAGTGATTACACAGCCATTCTTCAACACAGAACACGGCAGGAAGAAGACACGATCTTAACGTTACTCACCTACAACAAGGACATGATGAAGTCAGTAAATGGTGCAGAAACTACAAATTTAAAATCAATCCTGGGAAATGTGCAGCTATTTATTTTACCACAGCTAAATGATAACTTGAAGATTAGGGTCAAAATATTCCCTGGGTTAAAGAACGTCGGTACCTGGGGATAATACTGCACAATAAATTATTATCCCGACAACATATAGTGGATAGGAAAGACAAAGCCCTAGCAGTAATTTCAAACCTATCACCAGTGTTACGAAGCAGCAAGCTACTATTAAATACAAAGATAAGAATATACAAATCCGTTATTATACCATTTTTACTATACGGATACCAGATATGGGGGCTGGCAAGCCAAACCAATTTACAACAAATCCAGCTACTTCAGATCAGATGTCTAAGAATAATCCTTAACGCTCCAAGATACACACCAATAGAAATCTTACATAACGAAGCAAACATTCCATTAATTACTACAGAAATATTTAATTCAACCGAAAAATTCCATAAGAAGTTAAATGAAGCCAGAGACGAGAGAACTGAAGCAATTGGAACTACAATGAAAATGCGATGTCATAGGTATGTACAAAGTCACCCTCAATATTCTGTACCAGCCAACATAGAGCAGCACAGCACGCGTACTCCGCAGGTTTTTTTTTTATATGTATATATCTCCATTAAGACTATCTTAGATGGTCATAGCTCTGGTTTTTCCCCTGAAATTGAAATAAAAAGTGTCCCGAAACAATATACAAACTTGACACCTAGAAGTTATATTAACAAAGGTAGTGGGACCTCACAAACAGCCGCTACATATTTACTATGCAAATCACAAAACTGTAGGTGGCAGAGGGTGCTATATATATATATATATATATATATATATATATGTACATAGGACCCCACCACGATGACACTGCAGCAGGTTGCCACTCGCAATCTTTCAGTTTAAATCAAATTTATCATAGGTACTACCGATATTATCCAGTAAGACGGAATGCGCTCTGATTAAAAAATTTGTATTTTTTTAAAAGTATTAATACATGAAAAAATATGAATTTTTGCTTCATTTATTCACTACTTTCAAACTATATTGGTTGCGCTATTTGTGTTTGTCTTTTATGTACAGGGTACTGTAAATAATTTCCAATTTTTTCAGCCAGAGTTGGTAAAGAATAACTGTATTTGAAAAATTTAACAGCTGCTCTTTTATTTCGGTGGAAAACTATTAAAAAAGAAAAGCCTTGGAACTCTATTTGATCGTAATTCACACGCTGTAAAATTACTATTATTAAATATAAACTTTCATTTCTTTTATTGTTATTTTACATTAACAACACAATTCTCAATTACATCCAAACTTCCGTACTCCACACGATCTCTGCTTCTCTTCTCTTCTCTATCGTCACAGATCTTCCTCCCTACACTGTTTATTCCAGAGATTTTCTTGTAACACACACATCTTTGCTCTTGCATAGTAACTATTAACGTATCTTTTCCTTTTACAAAAAATGAAATAAATTAAACACACACACACAAAAAACATAATCTTACCTTTAAATATACAAACATAAAACAATGAAACTGAAATAATAATAATAAAAAAATGTAAGGAGCTATGTTTCCTTACATATCCGCTCGGCCAATTTTCACAAAAATTTGTGTCAAATTTTTGTGTGATATAATTTCATTCACCGAAATATATATTTTTAAACATAGTTACATTCATTCATTTTCTTTACCTACTCCCGGTATAACTTTAGATCACATATATTTCTTAATCCTAACATCTTTCCTGATTTATGATACTGGAGGTAATATGCGTGCTGATGTGGTCTCCCTACAACTATATAAGGTCCTTCATACACGTCAAAGAACTTTTTAATTTCTGCATTAATGCTGCTGGATCTTCCATGAGTCTTCACCAATACTAGCTCACCCAGTTCAAACTCATCATTTCTTGCACGACGATCGTATATCCTCTTCCGCTCCTTGGTGAAACTATCATTTCCCTTTCATTTTGACTTTTCCCTTCGTTGCTTCTTTTCCTTGTCCTCTCCGCCATCCTTCTTCTTTTCGAATTTTATAATGTTGCGGCCTTCATTATATATATCAAGCAATCTCTTCTTCTTCACTTTGCCTCTCGTTGATTCTTCTTCTTCTTCACTAACTTCATCACACTTCTTCCTTATTAAGAAACATCTCACCTCGTATTCATCTTCTCTTGCCTCCTTGTCATCTACAAGTGTACAGTACTCCTCCTCTCCTTCTTCTAACTCTTCTTCGGTATCTTCATAACTCTTCTCGTCTTCAATTTCCTCGTCCTCTTCAGTTCCCAAACCATAATTTCTGTCATCATTTCTAGTGGAAACAATAATCGTTTCATCTTTCCTTTCCATCTCTTCTCCTGTATTTTTCACGTTACTGTCCCACTGAACTATTCTCGCCAGGCCAATTACTTGATCTGATGCTATGTCATCTTTCTTAGTATCTCTAACTTTGTCTTTTTCCTCTATCTGTTCTAGACATTCCCACCATTTCACTGGTCCACTATTCTCACACATTGTATTGTTTTCTTCATCGTCATCTCGCCAATTTTCTCTGTTTTCTTCTCTCTCATCCTCCTCAATTTTCATTCCTAACTTGTCTTCGCACGCCCTTCTTACTTCTTTAATCCAGTGATCAGTTTTGTCTTCTGTTCCTTTGTCAATCGCTCCTTCAGAATTTCCAACAGGATGATCGGCTTGATTGTTATTATCTTTAATCAACTTCTCTTGACACTTTCTTCTCGTAAAGTCTTCATCAAAATATGCCGTTACTTCTTCCAAGATTACTTTTTTGTGTCTATCACTAGTAACGGACATTTTAACTTCACCACCAATATCTTTCCCCGTATATCCATCTACGTTATTATAGTCATAATCTGGCTTATCATCCTCACGTTCAACGCTTAGCTGTACATCTTTTCTATTTTTCCAATATTCCATTAATTTACGACTCATAAACCGTATTTCATTATCGATTTCATATATGGCAGAAGTGATTTTTGACATATCCAATCTGCCACAGTAATTCTCCATACTCTCTTGATACTTATCCAACTCTAACCCTACTTTGTTTCTACACAGTTCTATATTTTTCACCATACCATACTTCCTTAACTTTTCAGAGTATAATAAATTCACTTCACACTCCCAATTAAAATATGCGATCATCCTCTCAATATTATTTACGTCAACATCAAACTTTTCCACTTCATTCACATTACATCTCAGAGAAACTATTTTATCCATCCACTGTTTCGTCCTCCCAAACAAATCACATACCTCTATTATTTCCATGTTCAAATGACAATTTTAACCTCTTCTAGCTTTAATCCGAAGATTACAGGATTCTTCTATTTCGAGCTAAATAATTAGCTCTGTGTCCGGTCACGATCGCCACTTGTAAAATTACTATTATTAAATTAAACTTTCATTTCTTTTATTGTTATTTTACATTAACAACACAATTCTCAATTACATCCAAACTTCCGTACTCCACACGATCTCTGCTTCTCTTCTCTTCTCTATCGTCACAGATCTTCCTCCCTACACTGTTTATTCCAGAGATTTTCTTGTAACACACACATCTTTGCTCTTGCATAGTAACTATTAACGTATCTTTTCCTTTTACAAAATGAAATAAATTAAACACACACACAAAAAACATAATCTTACCTTTAAATATACAAACATAAAACAATGAAACTGAAATAATAATAATAAAAAAATGTAAGGAGCTATGTTTCCTTACAACGCTGAGGTGGAGAAATTTTTTTGGCCTTTTACTTTTATTCTAAGTATGATATTTGGGCACATAGATAGACAAGCTACACTCTAGAAACCGATATGCCAACAAAAAATCACAAATTTCACAAAAGTTACAGGAATAATAAATAGCACCTTCAGACCATCTCTTGTTCAACGCACACAAGAATCAGGCTATATAACATCCTGGCGTAAGTCAGAGAGTCCTGGACACTCTGCAAAGGTGTTGAGCTGAGGCTGATGGCGGCTGAGGTGCGATTCATGAGGAGAACAGCTGGCTACACATTACGAGACAGTAAGAGATCTGATGAAATCTTTAAAGAACTCAAAGTCAAACCAGTTCTCCAAACTGTGCAAACTTACAGAACATCTTGGACAGACCATGTACTAAGGATGAAGACGGACCGGATTCCACGGAAAATTCTCAAATACCATCCCAGAGGCAGGAGAGATGTAGGAAGACCACCAAGAAGATGGATTGAGACCGTAACAAGCCACGAGTATACTAACGCCGGATAGGAAGAAGAAGAAAGAGATAGACAAAGGACTGTAGACAACAGGACTCCCTTTTCTTACCAGTACGGACCCATAAAAAGACATCTTGGGACAAATAGTCGACTAGCCGTTAGACCGCAAAGCAAACTTGATTAAGATAGCCTTATTTAAAAATCAGTGTGTACTGTCTTTATGGTGGCATTTGTCCAGCAATCAAATTTAAAATTAAAAACCTATACTGAATTTCCTCCTCACATAAGAGTGAAATCAGTGTCTTACTAGAAGTAGAAATGTTTTGCAAGAAAACTGCACAAAAGTTTTCAAAGAACAAAAAAGTACTGGTCGAAAGCTTTACTGATGAGGTACGACATTAATAAAAATGTTGGAGGTAAAAGCTGCGTTAAGATCCTGGATCGTATCAACGTCGCAGGATTGCTACAGTTAGGAACGACAGGAAAATCGAGATCATTTTTATGTTGCATTATACCGGGAATCCCTGTTATATTAGTAGAAAAACATTATACGAACACGATAAAAAATTCCTCCCCTTCCCCCCCACGTCACACACAGAAAAAGGTGCAATTTCCAACTGTGACAAGTAATGAATAATCCCTCAGAATCCAAATAACCTGAGGGGTTAATCGTGGAAGTGAAACGTAATTTTTTCATATCTATTTACCAGTTACAAACTTAATTGTGGCTGAGAATGAGGGTTCTAACACAAGCCCGCCAGGAATTTAATCTATATATACCTAAACAGCATAATAGAATTGTAGAAAACTTCGGTATGCACGTAAAATTTATTATTTACTATAGAGCTGCCAAATTCGTAAAATTTAGAATTTTTGTCTGTCTGTATGTATGTTCGTGCATCGCGTAAAAATTAATGAACGAATTCTAACTAAATTGGTAGCTTATGTTGTCAGGCAGAAAATACGACACTATTTATCCCGACACAGAAGAAATTACCAATGATACAGATTCCAAAACAGACATTTTTGAACTTTTTCTGAGTATCACTCAGAAACTAACGAATAGATTCCAACGAAACTCCACGTAGTAACAGCTTATACCACCTGCTAGGATACAGTTTCTCCCGGTTATAACATGCTTCACCATGACCTAGAGTCAAAACCCGTAAACTTTCAATTTTTGTGTGTCTGCGCGAGCTTCTCGCAAAAAAATAAAGAATTTCAACAAAATTTGTTTAGTGATAGCTTCTGTCATCAGTTAACATACAAGGTGTTTTTTTATCCTGATTAGTGCCATATTTCGCCCATGAAGCAGGGGGCAAAACAGTAAATTTTGAAATTTTTGTATATCCATGTAATATTGTCTGGCAGAGTTGCCTCATAATCGAAATAATGTGACGGTCCGACCGTATATGTGCTTAAATAGCAAGGAAAATTATGAAAATTTAATTTCATTTTTATATCAAAACTTCTTGCACTGATATCTTATAAGCATTTTAATCTTTGCAGGGATTGGATCAGATTCGCTCTGTACAAAAGATTCATAAACATAATTAAACATTTATTTTCAAATATGAAAAACTTAATGCATTTAAGTCTAAAAATTTGACAATCACCTTCTTTTTACATAATGATCAACTACAATACAACACAGTTTATTATGGGCGCCACCCTACATGAGACTACTATGTATATGCTTATGCTTATGTTTACACGCTGTTGATACTCAATATAAATTGTCCGACTAGTTCAAATTAAAAAACAATTTTAATAGGCATGAGAAGTTCTCATCTGGTGAATTGCTCCACCCAGGTACGTTTACTGGAGTATTGATCCATAAAGATTTTCGTGGTAAAATATAATCACCTTATCATTTTCTCACTTGGTGTTATATGAGATTGTGCACTGCTGCGAAAGCAACCGTAGGTTCAACCGCTGTGCCAAACTTTGTTAAACCGTAGGTTCAACCACTTCACTACTTCCCGCCGAAAACACACTTAGACTCGTAATTTTACACTTCATAACACAGCTTCTGATCTGCACCCACTGGGAGGTAGCACAGAGGTCTTGCTTGGGCAGACACCTGTGGCCCAGTGTCGTCCTTCTTCCGGCAACCGACACACCCTTTTCTGTTTCTGGCGGGCGAAATTCCATCGGCCAATTAGGTGTCTAAGCCGCTGGTCAACCCCCGCCATTCGAACAGCGCCATGCACAGAAAAAAAAAAAAAAAAACATCTTTCCGTCACTAGGTGGCATTCCCTGTCTCTCCAGCCAACCTTGCCATTCACAACAAACTATGGAGTGACCCTGTTCACTACAATAATGACCATAACAAGTGTTGTTTATGCATTAATATTGTGTTCTTCTTTGTGACTTTATTAGTGAGTTTCTATCACAGTTTAATTACCCACTAATAAAGTAATATGTTCGTACATACTACAGGTAGCACATAACTTCAAATTCATTGTAGGGAGCCATTTGGACAATACTGAAGAGTTCCTGTGGTTCACCAACAAACGTATACCTTCCCGATTAGTGTCAGTTTCTAGGGAAGGTAGAAACAAAACGTGAGTAAAGCATTGCATACAATAAAAACTCATAAGAACTTTCTTTTAACTACTTAACATCTCTTAACAGCGTGGTTTTTAGAGACGGGAAAAGATAGGCGGCAAGGAATGGGAAGGAATTCGGCCGTGGCCTTTTGAAGGAAGCATCCCGGCATTTGCCTGGAGTGATTCTGGAAACCATAGAAAACCCAAATATGGATGCCCGGACGGGGATTCGAACCGGCGTCCTACCGAATGCGAGTCCAGAACGCTAATCGTTACACCACCATTCTCGGTCCATAAGAGAAGCAGGAGATTCAAGAAAACGAAAAAAAAAAAAAAAAAAAAAAAAAAAAAACCAGGGATGCTCCTCTGCTTTTTCCTAACCGACCAATATTTTTATTTTATTTTATCTGTGAATTAGCACAAATCTCATATCTAGCGTTACGAAATCGAGAAACCTACTATAATAAGCACAACAAATCCATTTCTCTAAAACTCATTCTGTAGAAGAGTTGTAATTTCAGGTGCATGCATTGCCGATCTAATTCGAACAATAAGAGCAGTTCACATTGAACACAATTGTGCTAAATTCTGAGAGGGTTTTCCATGATCATCATTATTATTATTACCTATTATTACGATCAACATAAAAATTCTAAGCTGTGTGGTTTGAAACTTTGAAACTATTAGAACTCAAAAACAACAGAAACCAGGACATAGGGTTGGACAGTGTTCGACAGAGAATTTTGAAGGGATCGTTTACTTAGCCTGCGTGGGGAAGGGACGCGATTGGTTGCGTAGCGAGATGGTGATACAGAAGTATTCGGTATACATAAGAGCGGGCATGAGAAGAAGAAGAAACGTAGAAATAAAGCCAAGAACTTTCTCCTCTTACCAAATGAGTGCAACCAACATCCCAAAAAAAAAAAAAAAAAAAAAAAAAATAAAAACCCTGTACAGTTAAATCACCAGTCAGATCAATCTAAAATTTATGATAAAGACAAAAAAGCTAGTATCAAAACCTACATCCTGACATTAGCCAGAGGATTAAATCCTGGCGCTAAGGATGAAACTGCAAACTGTTGTCTGCGACCATTAGGATTGATGGATGGACCCTTCCCTCAGCACTACCGGCCAATAAGCCTCCTTCCAGCCGTTAGTAAGGTGCTTGAGAGACTGCTACTCAAACGATTGTACATCCACATAGAAGCAAATAGTATCATCCCAGACCACCAACTAGGATTCAGAAAAGGCCACTCCACCACTCAGCAGCTCATGAGAGTCTTCGAGAAAGCTACCAGAACCTTTAATTTCAAGGAATATTGCGGGTTGGTGCTACTTGACATCTCCAGAGCGTTCGACACGGTATGGCACTCGGGACTCCTGCTCAAGCTATATGAGCAGGGGTTCCCAGGCCCATATGTGAAACTTATTAGGAGCTACCTCACCGGTCGCACATTCAGTGACCGTGTCAACAATGCCATCTCAACTAGAAGACGGATCCGGGCCGGTGTCCCCCAAGGGGCGGTTCTCGGACCAGTACTATACCCACTGTACACCACCGATATGCCAAATAACCCCGGTGTAGAGGTTGCGACCTACGCAGATGACACCGCATACTTCTCTCTCATCAGAAGCAGAGCTATTGTAACTCGATGTCTCTAGGAAGTACTGCAGAAAACTCTTGCTTGGGTTAGGAGGTTGAGAATAGAAATCAATCCTGCTAAAACGCAAGTCATAATGCTTACGCGAAGATGCGACCCAGCGCTACCGGTGATACCGCATACTCTATTACATCTCAATGGGAAGGACATCCCATTGTCTACAACCGTTAGCTATCTAGGGGTCACAGTAGATAGGAGACTAACGTGGCACGCCCATATAGAGCAAGTTAAATGCCGAGCGAGTGCGAGACTACATCAACTCTACCCACTCATCAATTTTAATAGTCGACTACCTCCAACAACTGGAATCAAAATCTAGATTACCCTTATCAGACCAATCATGGAATATGCATGTCCCGTATGGACATTCGCCGCAAATCATCTAATTCAAAAGCTACAAGTCATTCAAAATCGGGCATTGAAGAGAGCCCTACACCTGCCACGTCATTTCCCGACCGATGCCCTACACGAGGCTACTGCACTGTCTATGTTCCTGTATAGATTCAGGCAGTTGGCAAAATCATTCTACAAAAGCTCCCAAAAGTCAAAAAATCAAATGGTCAAAAACATCGGCCAGTATGATATTTCATCGGACCGACATAAAAGGCCATTGAGCTTAATCAACTAATGCACCAATACAAAGACAAACCAACTCAGAAGAATTGACCATTCTTCCAAATAGGAGAAAATATCCTAGGATAACAACTCCCATAAAACACTGCCTTTTGAAGAAATGGCAGAGAATGGTGGCTGATGATGACAGCGGACGCCGAGCGTCATGAAGACACCACACTGCACATGAAATGAATATTACTAATAATAAAACGTGTATGAAGTGCACTTTGGCGGACAATTTAATGCCATTTCAAGATCGATAAAAGTAAATTTTGAAGTAAAAACACCAGCTAGAAAACTGGAGATATAACCAGTGGAAAGTAGGCAAACCATGCTGAGAGGTGTCGGATACACCGAGCGAATGACAGCCTTGTGAAGCCTCGTAGTTAGTCCAGATACCGCTGAAAGGCGGCACTTAGCCAACCTGCGAGAAGGTCTTTGCCTGGCGGCTCCCATCCGAAACCACCAAGGCGCTGTCTCAATCGCTTTGCGACCCGACGTACGAACATCTCGCCTAGGGACGAGGGAAAGGATTGGTCAAGAAATGTACCCTTCCCTACCGTCTATGCAGAGAGCTTCAATGAGGACAAATACCTTGATGACCTCGACACCAGACTACTCGCATCTGCCTCACCAAGCAAAGAGGTCGGGCATTCAACCCATCTGCCTCACCAAGCAAAGAGGTCGAGCATTCAACCAGCCTGAAGATGGTAGAGAGCCCCACCAAGCCGAGAAGCAAGGCAGCCGAGACAAAGAGGGGCTACGACCATGCTGTCACCCTTCAAGCCGCCCTGTACCATCTGCTTCAAGTCGCCTCACCGCCAAACCAGGCCATCATGTCCATGATACTCCAGCAGATGGCTGTCCTACCGGAGGAAACACGGGCAGCTCTGGCAGCTTTCATCACTGACTGCCCATCCCAGATGGCCATCGTGACAGTCATCGACCGCCTCGGTGGGAGAAGAAACCAAGACGAGTCGAAACAGCTCGACAATCCTCTGGTAGGTGAGGAACAAGCAACAAAGGACCAAGCAGCTACTGGTACCCGACGTTTCTCGGCGAGACGAGAAACACAAGCCACGACCGGAAGCTAGACAGAGCCAGCAGCCGAACATCCAGCGGAAGCCAGACAACAAGGAAAAGACCGATCCATCAGGAATGATCGGAGAAGAAATCAACCACGATGAGTCAATGCTTTCGATGCCAAGGGTTCTGGCAGCGGGTGAGGGACTGCATCAACCAAATGCGGTGTGTCCACTGCGGGGGAACCCACAGCGTTGCGGTCCGACCGCGTCTGCGTGAAGCCACGCTGAAATGTGCAAACTGTGGTACTGACCATGCAACGTGTTACGGTGGATGCGTGGTCAGGAAGAAGCTGCAAGCCTTCGCCGACTGAACACAATACCAACCAAACCACACCCGGACTGAGGAAAAAGAAAAACTCCGAGAAAAGAACACCAGAAAATCACCCTCGGTCATCTAAGCTGCCACTGAGTACGACCACCGAACAAAGTCCACGACAAAACCCAACACTGCTGCCATGACTGCCACGAGAAACTGGACAACCAGTTGGGGAAAGTCGTCCAGCTCCCACTAGGGATTGCAATCCCGCAGTGTTTTCAATCCCGCGGGATCCCGCGGGATCCGTGCGGGATAGCGCAAACAGTTTTTAACGCTTATATTTAAAACATAGTTACTTAAAAAGTTAATAAATTAAATAATAATTAAATTAATAAATCAATTTTAATGTTAAATGATAAAAATTAATATTTAACAATATTTTAATTGGAAGAATGATATTAAAACTTTTTAGCATGTCTTAAGTACATTTGGAGGTTCTACATTTTTGGTTTTTAACCTAAACCAATTGGAAAATATTCAGTGTTAGGTCATATTATGTGCCTTACAATACATCACATGAATTTAAAAACATGGTTTGCTTAGTGGCCAAGTTAACAGAATTTTTTTTAAATTCTAAATAAACGTTCCATAAACCTAGGGAAAGCATTCCATTTCACAAAGTGAAGTGAATATACGCTGTAAAGTGTAGACTTGGCTCAAAACAAGATCTCATAACTTTTTGTCACTGCACAAGCACGAGACTTGGCTTTTTTTTTTTTTTTTTTTTACAAAAATTGTTTTTGTTGGATTCATTATTATATTTCCTGATTCCTTGATTGATCTTACAGTTGATTCAATGTTATTAAATGAAACTACTCACCAACACTTAAACTGTCAAGTATTTCAACATTACATATGTGGCGTAACGACGTTTTAAGAGTGGAAATTATTACTTTTTAGCAAGAAAGGAGACTTTCTCGGCGAATGATTGCAGTGAAGATTTCATAGGTTGTATCTCCGGATTTCATTGTAAAAACACGATATTTCACCCGTGAGGGAGACTGCGGAGGCAGCCGTCGAAGTCTGGTGTTCCTACAACACAATTCGTCGATACACCCGTGAAAACTTCATTATAACTTTTTTTGCCTTTAGTCGAAAAAATAACAAGGAGAAGAGGTATTAATCTATAGCCTGAGCGGCAAATGTAAACAGGCGGCTTTCGTCAAAGAAACGCATTGAGGCAGCGGCCAAAACAGCAATAAATCAAAGGATATACAATTGCCTTTTGATAGCTGCTAAATATATAGGTATGCGATTAAAAATACGATAACATTAGTTTCCTATCAACGAATAATCAAATTTTCAGCCGCAAAATAGGAAATTGTCACAATAACTTTATCTGCAAATACAGAAAATGGGAATAATGAAACTGTGAATAAAAAGCTGTAAACTTGTAGTTCAGATAACGTTTGCAACACATAAAAAATAATTATATAGTTAGAAAATCCTACTAAATACGCAACATAACTCAAATTACAGAAATGTGTACTCGAAAATATTTACTTACGAATGACGAAGGTTGACAAAAACAAACGTTTGTTCACACGCGCCAAATGCCAACGGGACGGATACAGGCAAACAGTGCAACACATCTGATAGAGACCGAGTGGGGCAGCGAGTCGCGCACTGACACGCGTTTTATCCGCATTTTGCGGATTGCGGATCCGCTTAATTTTGTGCGGGATCCGCCAGACTGTTTAAAGATGCGGGATCCCGCTTAGCTGGATTGCAATCCCTACTCCCAACACAGCTGATTACGACGATCATACCCAACTGACCAAACGAACCCTTAGCAGGTTTTTAACAAAAGGGCGCCGATGGCGTCCATTGCCATTTCTTCCCCAAAGTGATACAGTAAAATGTGTCCCCAAAACCACCCAACCTGAAAAATAGCAGTAAAGTTGCTAATGGCAATGGGACTGAAAAAAGCCATTGAGGCAGCGGGAAAAAAAAATGTTCAGCAGTAAAGGACCTTCTTAGTCCATCAGTTCCAAAACTAGTTCATTTAATGCTTTATCTGTAAACTTATTCAGACGGTATTTTATATGCTTCAGTTCTTTTTTAGATAGAATTCCTGCAGTACATTAGTACAAACGTCACTACCATGAAGAGCTGTGCTGCACACTTAAAAAAAAAAAAAAAAAAAAAAACCTAATTCTGCTTCAACGTTATTCAAGAGTAAAAACGCTTGATTCTAACATTGTTACAAATAATGTATCACTCTGCTGCCCTTTTCAAATCAAACGGAAACTCATTCCATATCACTGATAGTTTGGAGTATTAATAAAGAAGCGTTACACATCGCAACTGCGAAAACATTTTACGTGTATCGCAAGTAGTTCTTAATAATACTTGAAGGGCCGGGGGGAAGAACTATCATAGTCCATTTTTCCGCAAAAGTTGAGATTACATTGGGAACTGCTTGCTTATAACATACAGTTTGTAACTGTGATACCATTCAAGCAAGAAAGAGCATAGTGCCCGAGTTTTAACAGCGAAAAGGTTGGACCTGACGGGGAATAACGATGATCAAGGTCACATGGTCAATGACGTAGATTTTCCAATAAGAGGTCAATCCTATGAGGATGGTGACAAGGATATGAATCTTATTGCTAAATCTTACACCGAGACACCAAATGACTGGATGGACGTTATCAGAAACAGCAGTCGAACCAACACATTTCACGGTCATAAATTGTGCCACAGACGTCAAATTTGAAACTTGGACAGACTATTTATCTGGGATTTATGTTAAAAAGTGTCCTATGCCTTCACGGCCAATAAGAATTTTAAAGGTTGACGAAAAGGAGATTAGATTCGTTATCCACAAGGCAAACTATTTTGGAAGCTACTTAAAGTCTCTTCTTGTAGGGAAACAAGGCACAGGAAGCAAGAAACCAAGAAAATCGTCGAAAGAAAGTGAACCAACCGTACTCGGAGAGCTATACAATGGACAACTGCCCCCGAAACCAGCAAAATTGAAGGACCTATTATATTTAAAATAGTTCTTGACCAATCCAGATTCTCAAGCATTCTACGATTCGCTGGTTCCTGCCCTTGATTTGGATGATCCAGACAAAGTTGATACTGAGTACACAGACGACACACCAATTGATACTAACCCATAACTTGCAAAAACGATTATAGATCCTATTGTTTTGAAAAATTTTTGTTCATGT
>JARYHS010001698.1:0-27624 GCA_031002005.1 Vandiemenella viatica | reverse complement strand
TCAAGATGTCGAAACCATAACATCGAGCAAGTAAGCTGGTTACAGAGGGAGATTAAGGAAAGCTTCACCATGAAAGGTTGACGTCCAAGAACTGATCCAAGTCCAAGCGAACCATTAAGTGTTGTCCCAGACGAAATACAGCTAGTTGGAGAGGCCGAAAATTAGCTCCTACTAAGATATTGATCTAGGAATTAGAAAGAACTTTTTGAAACTCTTTGTGTGGAGCACAGCTCTTTATGGTAGCGAAACGTGGACTTTAGGAATACCGGAAAGAAAGAAAATTGAAGCATTTGAAATGTGGTGTTACAGAAGAATGCTGAAAATTAAGTGAACAGACAAAGTAAGAAATGAACGAGTTTTGGAAATGATGGGTGAGAAAAGAAGTTTATGGAAGAAGCTTACAGTAAGAAGAGACAGGAGACAGGCTGGTAGGTCATATTTTGAGACATGCTGGATTGGTTAACTTGTTAGTGGAGGGAACAGTCGAAGGTAAGAACTGTAGAGGAAGACAGAGATTAGAATATATGAAACAGATAATTGATGACGTGGGCTATAAGGGGTATGTAGAAATTAAGAGGTTAGCACAGGATAGGAAAGGATGGAGGATTGCATCAAACCAGTCGAAAGACTGACGACAAAAAAAAAGAAAAAAAAAAGAAGGTGACACTACATTTGTGTTAATTGCTTACATCCAAAAATGCAAATAAAAGCTACTAACGAACAAATAGACGTAAGTGCGAAATTACTGTGGATACAGGTGTACCTAGATCCATTTTAAAGCGAGATATATGGAATGCGGAAGCGGTAAAATCGAAAACCAACCTTGAGATCAGCCATAGGGCAGTCATAACCGATCCTTAGGGAGACTGACGCCAGCAGTTGGAAATCCCGACTTTTCGACACACATTTCTGGTAACATGTATATCTGATGACTGCATTTTGAGCTTGGACTTATTAAGTGAGAATAGTGTTTTACTTGATCTTCAAGATAAAGTTAAATGATAAATGAAAACTGAGAATTTTCTATGCGTGTGAGGTAACGGTATTGCCTACCCTTAAAATATTTTAAGATTTGATATGGTATTTTATTAACAGTTTGTGTTGGCAATACACGTTACAAAAGAAGAGGAGGAGGGTCGTTGTAACAATGGAGGAAGGAATTGATAGTGTTCAATATCGCAAGGCCTGAAAAATAGTAGAATTTATCATTTAATGTATAAGGATGGTGCAAAACGTAAAGAGGACATCGTGGGGAAGCAGTTAATCCAAATTTGAACAGGTCAGTACCAGTTTCGGGCAGGTGGAGAAAGTGAATTCCCACCCTAAGAATCTTTATTGTTATGAATGTTAAGGTTAATGTCTCATAAATCAAGTTGTAAAACAATTTAGAATGAAAGAAAACTGGAAAAATTCTAGTAAGATTTCGTATTAGTGGAAGCAAACCAAGATACATTTTTTTTTACAGGCCCCACTATAGTAAACACAGTGATAGCGATTAGACTTCGAGGTTTTGGCCAATGCAAAATTACTGTGTCAGGTAATGTTGTTTTAGGGCGCGTCCACAGCGGGGTCATTAGCGCCCTAACAGTTACCAGCTATTACTGTGGCTTAAGAATGTACTAAAATACTGTCTGCATGGTCGACTGTAAAGGGGTCGCCAACACAGAAAAAAAAATCATAAAATTAGACGTGGCAATAAAGGGGCCACCGGTACTTTAGACCATATAACACCTGCATGGCTGTAAAGGGGCCAAACAGATTCACAGGAGAATTAAAAACACTACATGTCTCGCAGGTTGTATAATGGCCAGCAAAACATGAATTATAACAATATTTTTTTTAAAAAAAACAATGCATATGGGTGGGTGGCTGTAAAGAGGCCACCCATCCATCCTAAAACTAGGCCGATCTGCCTAAAATTTTAGTTGGTAAACCGGCTGAGATGTCCCATTCTGTAGATCTCATTATTTATCAGTAACAAGAAATGTTGTTGTTAGATTCAGTAGTGTTATTACCATAATGTATTTAATTTACATAAGTTCATTTCATTTGATTTGAGTGCGGTTCTCGACCGACAAGGTTATTATAAGGAATGTTTAATATTATTACTTGTCATAGAAAGGATAGTGGCTGTAACCTAGTGGACAGGCTAGGGAGTAATAAAGAATGTACTTTATTGAGGTCTGGTTGACGTTCAAAATAACAGACTTCCCTTGTGTTACCGAGTGTTTTGGGGCATTAATTTACTGAAGTGATGGAGGGCTTCTAGGATATAGTAGAGGTTTGTTTAAAACAATGGACACAGTGTTACATTGTGAGCTCCCCTGTGGGGATGTTCGACGAATGAAAGGTTTCTTTGAGAGCCCCAATTATAAAATGTTCCAGCGGAGCTGTCAGACATTTCGCAGACGTCGCTGGCGAAGAAACATTCATTAACAATAAACTGTTTGTTCTTAAGAAGTGCAGCCCACAGAGACTATGGTTATATGGAGGGGGATGACCTACCAAGAAAATGACTCTGGTGGTGGGGTTATCCCAGCCAATGGAATTCATTCTCGCTGGTTGCTGATATTTTTTGTTTTTTTTATTATATGTTCGACCAATCGGGAGAGAGAAGAGGAACGAACTCCGCCCAAGGCGACTCTACGAGGAAGGCAGAATGGACGGAGGACGGACACTTGATGTCGGACCGGTGGAGACTGGACGAGAGGGACTCTGGTTCGGCGCGACCAGACAGCAGCGGGCGATCTGCGCTACCGAGGCACATTGCTGAGGTCCCCAGGGTTGAGGACGAGCTGCCGGCTGTCGAGAAGGAGAGACACCAGGCGCCACTCCACCCACGCTCAGCTGATGTGACTACCTGGCCTGCCGAAACACGACACAGCTCTGCCCGCCGCCGCCGCGGTCGTCGACAGCCCTCGTCGCGGGTTACCGACACGACACATCGCACGGCCTACGCTGCTCAACATTACGGTAACGCAATCGTCTACAGAGACCACAACGAGCTCCAACAAAATTAAAGAACTGTAAATTCCAGTACCAAAGAGGGAACAACCATTTACCCATTCAAGTAACTGTTTCATCGAAATAACTTTGCTTTCTATGTATAAAATCAATAAAATCAGTATGTTTCTCATTAATAATTCATGTTTCACTTGTATTAATGTGAAGGACCACCTCGGAAGAGAACCCCACCCACAATCATTTATTTTGTATTAATCAGTAAACTGTTTATATAGTAGTTAATCGCAAGACATACAGAGCGGGACACTACATAATTCGCGCTCAACTCGTGGCTTCCGATGGTCAAAATTCACATTTTAACCCTCAAGTTAAATTCAAAATTTTTATTGGAGCTTGTTTTGTTCAGTTTAATTTTTCTCACTTCATGAGATATTAAGTTAATGCTTGAATATGCATGTCAGCTAATTTCAGATGGCGAAGCAGGTGAACTTCTGTCTTGGCGGATGAATGATTTGTGTTTTGTGTATTTGCTGCTTATTTTCCTTTTGTGGAGCTTGTAGAATATACAGTGTGTTTTCTTTCCAGCTTCAGCTTAATGCAGTCCTGTGTTCAGATGTTGTGTCAATTGTTTCGTTTGTTTTATCACATTTTGTTGTGTCTTAATGTATTGAGTTTTCTGATGGTATATTGGTTCCATTTAAATCTTTGTATGGCGACGAAGCACCATCCTATAGCACTGTGAAAAACTGGTACAACGAATTCAATCGTGGCCGACGCTCGCTCAAAGACGAATTCCGTGAAGGTCGTCCAAAAACAGCCGTTGTGCCAGAAAACATCGATGCCTTACGTGAACTGATAATGCAAGACCGTCATGTGACATACCGTGAAATAGAGGCATGCCTAGGCATTTCTCCCACCAGCATACATTCGATATTGCATGAACACCTGGCCGTAAAAAAGGTTTGTTCTCGTTGGATCCCCCACAATTTGACAATCGCTCAAAAGAAAGCTCGTGTGGATTGGTGTAAAGAAATGCTGAAAAAATACGATCGCGGTGCTTCAAAAGACGTTTATAAGATCGTCACAGGAGACGAATCATGGATCTATGCGTATGAGCCCGAAACAAAACAGCAATCGACCGTGTGGGTCTTCCAAGACGAGCCAAATCCAACGAAAGTTGTTCGTGGAAGAAGCACTTCGAAGCAAATGGTCGCCTGTTTCTTCGGCAAAACTGGTCATGTGGCTACTGTTCCGCTTGAGCAACGTAGGACGGTCAATTCTGAGTGGTACACCACCATTTGTTTGCCTGAAGTCTTCGGAGAAATTCGAAAAATGAACAAGAGAAGACGAATCATTGTGCACCATGACAATGCGAGCTGTCACACATCGGCTCAAACCAGCGCCTTTTTGACCGGCCAAAACGTCGAAGTGATGGGTCATCCGCCGTACAGCCCTGACTTGGCACCCAATGACTTCTTTTTATTCCCACACATCAAGAAAAAAATGCGTGGTCAACGATTTTCGTCGCCAGAAGATGCTGTTGAAGCATTCAAAAACCATGTTTTGGAGGTGTCTCAATCGGAGTGGAAAAAGTGCTTCGAAAATTGGTTTGAGCGCATGCAAAAGTGTATAAATCTTGATGGAGAATATTTTGAAAAACAATAAAACCATTTTCGTTGATAAATATTCGTATTTTCATTATTAGGCCAGAAATATATATAGCAGCCCTCGTATAAGCACGATATTGTAAACATCATATCCGCCGGCAGAAATAGGCTTAAGATTGAAACTAAGACTGCAGCGTCAGTAAACATGGTAGTGCAGTCAGCAGTGTGTAAGGATAAGAACCTAGAAGCATATATACCGAGCTTTTTAATCCACAGGCAAGGCATCATTAGGGATGTAGATGTCACCCTAACACAGGAAGAAATTCAACAGTCCATTGAAAGCCTTTATCCTGTTATTTCTGTGAAACGGTTTACAAAGAGAACCACTAATCAGAGCAGTGAAGGACGGATCCCGATACCTGTATGCATGGTCACTTTCAGAGCCCAGTACTTACCAGCCTATGTAGCAATCTTTGGAACACGGTGCCCAGTAGAGCCGCACATACCGCAAACACTCGTTTGTGCTAACTGCCAACGATTCGGACACCGTATGACACAGTGTCGCAGCGCCACACGTTGCAGTAAGTGCGGTGGTCCTCATAGGATGGAAACATGCACCAGCACAGCGAACCCTCGATGTTTACATTGCCAGGGCCCACATCTTTCTAATGACAGACTGTGTCCTGTGTATGTACAGCAGCAAAGAGCTCGCGAGGTGATGGTCCACAATAAAACTCCACCAGCGACGATTATGAACTCTGGTTACAGACAGACGTATACACAAGTCGTCAGCGCTGCGCCATGTTATAGTGATGACAAGCAATTTCCTCCGCTTCCATCCATTACATCATCTCTCTCTAGTGCAGCCCCGACCAATGCATCCCAAAACAACCCCATCCAGCGAGAACAAGAGCCAGATCAACAAACAGAAGCAGTCGTCACGGTTCAACCGTTCTACACTTCTACCACTGGCGGCCGTAGCAGACCAAGGCCAGCTCCTCCTAAAATGCAAACGCCCAGTTATCCTCCTCTTCATCAGAGGATGTATATCCCACACCATTTACCAATCACTCCTATTACGAAGAACCCTTATCCTCCTAATCCCATGGACAAAGAGATGTCCCCTTTAACAACAAACGCAGTGCTTATAGAGCAAATATTACAAATGATTGCACAGATGATATACGAGTTTCAAGCATCCGCATCAGGCACCCTTCAGCTTGACCCGCTTCGCAGCCTGCTCACTAGTTTAGTAGGGTACAAGTAGAGTTCCAAATAGAACAACCAACCTTCATTACAATGGCTCTCCAAATTCTCCAATGGAACGCAAGATCGGCCATCTCCAATAAAGAAAGTTTGGAACAGGAGCTACGCCAAAAAGAGATTAAAATAGCCAAAAATAGCTGCAATCTCGGAGACCTGGTTCAAACAAGCGACAAATGTAAGGTTTAGGAACTATACAACCATCCGAGATGATCGACCGGATGGAAAAGGCTCTCCTAATACATCATTCAATCGTCTATAAGGTCTTAGGAGTCACAATGAGTGGAGACCCTGACATTCAGGCTGTTGCAGCAAGAATACAAGCACCCACTCCATGCTTCATCACAAGTATACACTACTGAACCATGTCCAAGTGAACGGCGTACTGAAAAGGTTAGTAAAGACGACGCTACATTTTTCCCGTTCCTAGTTGTATTCATTAGTTTACCCTAAAACGGTTACGAAAAGGGCATATGTTTATTAGAAGTTTTTTGCTCAGAATTACCAGTAGTATCATCCCGCAAAGCATGTACCTTTCGTCCTGACTCACCCTGTATTAAGAAAGTTACAGTAGTTACATGGTAAAGATGAAATGACATGACAACTGAATTTTATTTGTCATTTCACCTTTATGACCATGTTTTAACTTTATTTTTCTTATTTTTATTTTCTCTTTTTGATTCCATTCAATCCTTGCCTTGGAGAAAAAAGTCTCAATAAAAGTTGAAACATCGATATTAAATTAAAAAACATACCTTGCTATACATTCATGCGAAGAGTGCAAGTATAATTTATAGAAATAAAAATGAATTGCCAAAGGTGTTGCTAAGCGCAAAACTCGAGAAAGATTCGACCAATTCGGCTATTTTGTATTTTTTTCGTGTTTTCGTTAACCTACAAGGAAGGTTCTTAAGGAGAGAAAAAAACGTAAAAATTGCGAGGAAAATAGTAAAATCAACAGTTTTCCTTTCCCATACAAACCAGTCATTAAAAACAAAACAAAGGCGCGATAGGATTATCTCTGCCTTCAAGTTGATTAGACAGTCGAGTCTCAGCTCTCGTAGTGTTAACTTCCTTATACTCGCGGATCAGCGTTGTGTGCGGTTAAGTGCTTCGCGGACTCCCGGCAGTGTTTTCCCGGAACTACGGACTAGTTCACCGTGGGTATTTTCCCACCCTCGTGGTGAAATAGTGCAGTAGTTTACCAAGTACACACATCGTTTAATTCAACATAGCCTGCCGCCGTCATGTACGGCGGGGACCATGGCGAAGGCGGCCAGCTCCAGCTCCAGCCGTCGACACTCTGCCAGGCAAATGGTGAGAAAATCATAGGCCCAGCAGACGAAGACAACATCAGTGGCAGCCATGTGCAATTTCAATCGCAAAGCAATAGCGGTGATACGAGTGCAACTATGGACGTGGTCAGCTCAGCTCTCACTACTGTAAACACTCCACCAGTAATCTTCAATCCTACTTTAATCCAACGTGACCAGCAATCGAGAAGAGAAGATGAAGTGGTAGCACATATACCGCAGAAACGCGCCTCCGCAAACGACATCGGCACCGGCGCCAGCAGCGGAAGCAGCAAGGTTCTCCGTTCTTCACGGCATCCTCCGCCACCAGCTGACATGAGTATGGACGCATCGCAGCCGGAACATGCACAGCGACAGCAGCCAGCAACGGCCACCGAAAACAACATCCTGCAGGTAAATGGGGCGGCGCCAGCACATTATGAAAGTTATGATCTAGGTCCCTACCACGTGTATATAGAATGTCAGGACAAAAACATTGGACGCATCCACCCAATGGCTATCGGCCGCATCATGTACTCCCTCAGTCAGGATATAGGTAACAACATAATCCAGTTGTTGTTTGTTGTTATTAGTGTTTAAGGGCGCGGCGACGACTAGGTCATTAGCGCCCTAACAATTACCAGCCTAAACTGTGGCTTAAGAAAGTACTAAAATACTGTCTGCATGGTCGACTGTAAAGGGGTCGACCATACAGACAGCAAATAAAATAATTCACAAATATAAAACGTGGCTTAGAAAAGGGGCCACCAGAAAACAAGACCTGTACACCCCCTGAATGGCTGTAAAGGGGCCATACAGGGTAACAAAATAATTAAAAGCACTACATCTCTCGCCGGCTGTATAGTGGCCAGCGAAAAGGAATTTAAAAATATAAAAATTAAAAACAATGCACATGGAAGGGTGGCTGTATAGGGGCCACCCGTCCATCTAAAAACTAGGCCGATCTGCCTAAAATTTTAGGCACTAGACCGGCCAATACACAAAATTTTAAAACACTCGCCACACTGCTGGTCTCATTGTTTAAAATAAGGGCCAGATCGTTGGCAAGGCCAACGTCTGCCCTCAAGTCTAAAAACGCAACACAATCAACTAAAATGTGGCGCACCGTCATAGGTACGCCACAGGTATCACATTCCGGTGGGTCCTCCCGGCGGAGAAGAAAGCTGTGTGTCAGAGGACAGTGCCCTATACGGAGGCGAGTAAGGAGAACCTCATCCCTCCTCGCCCGCTGGAAGGAGCTGCTCCACGGCTGAACGGTCGGTTTGACCAGCCGGAGCTTATTATGCTCAACCTCCAGCCACTGCCTCTGCCAGATGTCAAAAACAAATCTTTTCCCCGCCGAGGCAAGGTCAGACTTTGGGACCGGATCAAAGTCAACTCTGACCTTGTTGCAGGCTAACTTGGCAGCTTCATCAGCTGCCTCGTTCCCCCTGATTCCCACATGACCAGGTACCCAGCAGAATACGACCTCCTTTCCAGAAGTTTGGAGCGATCGGAGGGTGTCCTGTATGCCTTGGACAAGCCTATCTGCTGGGTACATGCTTCCTATAGCCTGGATGCAACTGAGGGAATCACAGCATATGATGTACTTCGTGCCGCGACTTACTTTCATATGCTGGAGCGACTTTAACAAAGCGTAACACTCAGCAGTGTATACGCTGCAACAGCTATTCAGTTTGTAATTATAAGTCGCTCGAGGGAACACAACTGAGCAGCCAACTCCGTTAGCCTGCTTAGACCCATCCGTGTATACCGGGGTAAAATCGCGAAACTGATTTAAAACATCGCTAAAATTTCGGATAAAAACACTGTCAGCGGTACACAGCTTGTTGTACCGCGTCAGATCTAAAACTGTTCTGGGCCTCTTTAAAAGCCAGGGAGGAGATTTACTCCAACCCTGGTGATAAAAAGAGGGCATCTGAAAGCCACATTTCTCTAATATAGCCTTTGTACGGTAACTGAACGGTTTAGTTGCTCTTTGACGGTTGCTATAAAGGCGTTCAAAGTTAGGACGAATAACTGATGTTGTTGTTGTTGTTGTGGTTTAAGGGCGCGTCGACGGCGAGGTCATTAGCGCCCTAACAACGACCGGCTTAGCAATGTGGCTTAAAATCCATGTTCTACCGTCTGTATGGCCGACTGTAAAGGGGTCGGCCACACAGACGGCAAATAGAGTAAAATGCTAAAATGTTGGCTGTAAAGGGGCCATTAAAATACAAAACATCATAGCTCATGTCTGGCTGGCTGTAAAGAGGCCAGCCAGACATAAAAACTTAAATCTAATAGTAAAACAAACACAAATGAGACAAAACAAAACAAGAGTTATGTACATGGATGAGTGGCTGTAAAATGACCACTCATCCACCTTAAAAGATTAGGCCGGTCTTCCCAAAATTTTTGGGATCAGACCGCCCAATACACAGAATTTTAAAACTTTAGCCACATTGCTAGCTTCATTACTTAAAATAAGGGACAGATCGTTGGCTAGGCCAACGTCTGCCCTTAAGTCAAAAAATAAAACACAGTCAGTTAAAATGTGGCGTACCGTCAAAGGTACGCCACAAGCATCACATTCCGGTGGGTCCTCCCGGCGAAGAAGATAGCTGTGCGTGAGAGGACAGTGCCCTATACGGAGGCGAGTAAGGAGAACCTCATCCCTCCTCGCCCGCTGGAAGGAGCTGCTCCACGGCTGAACGGTCGGCTTGACCTGCCGGAGCTTATTATGCTCGACTTCCAGCCACTGCCTCTGCCAAATTTCAAATATAAATCTCTTCACCGCCGAGGCAAGGTCTGACTTTGGGACCGGTTCAAAGTCGGTTCTGACCTTGTCGCAGGCTAACTTGGCAGCTTGATCAGCTGCCTCGTTCCCTCTGATTCCCACATGGCCCGGTACCCAGCAGAATAACACCTCCTTTCCGTGAGACTGCAGGGAAAGGAGGGTGTCCTGGATATCCTGGACTAGACGATCTGCTGGGTACATATTTCCTAAAGCCTGAATACAGCTGAGGGAATCACAGCATATGATGAACCTCTTATCACGGACTACTTTCATATGCTGGAGCGACTTTAACACAGCGTAACACTCGGCGGTGTAAACGCTGCACCTACCGTCTAGTTTGTATGTGTAAGTCGCTCGAGGGAATACTACAGAGCATCCTACTCTATTAGCCTGCTTAGACCCATCCGTATATACCGGGGTGAATGTGTCATACTGACTTAGGATGTCGGTAAAAACACTAATAAAAACATTATTATCGGAAAACAATTTGTTATACCGACAAAGATTTAAAATTATTCTGGGCCTCGATAAAAGCCAGGGAGGAGATTTACTCCATCCCTGGTGATAAAAAGCGGGCAGCTCACAACCATATTCTTCTAAAATAGCCTTTGTACGGAGGCTGAATGGTTTGGTCGCTCTAGAACGATTGGCATATAGCCGTTCAAAATTCGGTCGCATCACTACGTCGTACACGGAACTACCAGGAGTTGTGGCAATATGTACATAGTGTCGCACCATGAGGAGATGCCGCCGGGTGGAAAGCGGCGGCTCGCCAGACTCAGCACAAATGCTGGGTATGGGGCTGGTGCGGTAAGCACCCGTGGCGAGCCGGATTCCTGCATGGTGGACACTATCCAGTATCCGTAGATAACTGTCCCGTGCCGAACCGTATACTATGCAACCGTACTCCAAACGCGACCGTACAAAGGCTCTATAAAATTGCAGCAGGCAGGAGCGGTCAGCGCCCCATGACCTACCACAAAGACATTTTAAAATATTCAGAACTTTCAAGGCCCTGGCTTTCACATCTTTGAGATGAGGCAGCCAGCTGAGCCTTGTGTCTAGGATAAGGCCCAGAAACCGAACTGTATCAGTAAAAGTTAAAACGGTGTTCCTCAAGGTAAGGTGGGGCTCTGGTAAAAGACTTCTATTACGAGTAAAAAGTACACACCGGGTTTTCTCAGCGGAGAAACGAAAACCGGTGTGTACTGACCATTCATCCAGCCTGTTCAACGCGAGCTGCAACTGCCGCTCAGCGCTTCTCAGGCTGGAAGATGCAATAAAAATTAAAAAGTCATCCACATATAAGGAGTACCGTATGGGACTCCTTATTGTGGCTGCAATACTATTAATTGCAATTGCAAACAATGTAACACTTAAAACTGACCCCTGAGGGACACCGTTTTCCTGGATAAAAGATCTGACACTTCGCCACCAACTCGGTACCGGAAGCAACGTCGCGATAAAAAAGATTTTAAAAAGCGGGGAAGTTTTCCTCTAAAACCCCATTCATGTAGTTGTTTTAAAATAATGTGTCGCCAGGTAGTATCGTATGCTTTCTCGATATCGAAAAAGACACCTACTAGGTGTTGGCTGCGGATGAAGGCGTCTTGGATTGCAGCTTCCAGTAGGATCAGGTTGTCCAAGGTGGAACGGGACTTCCTGAATCCACACTGAAAGCGGCTCAGAAGATTTTGGGATTCCAGACGCCAGACGAGGCGGCGATTTACCATCCTCTCTAGCGTCTTACCCACGCAGCTTGTAAGGGCGATGCTACGATAACTACCTGGCAATAATTTATCCTTTCCAGGTTTTAAAATTGGGATAAGCGTTGCTTCTTTCCACGAGTCGGGGAAGTGTCCTTCGGTCCAAATCTGATTAAAAATATCTAAAAGGTACTCCTTAGCATCTGTACTAAGATGCCTCAGCATCTGGTACTGGATCATATCAGGCCCTGGAGCGGTGTCATTGGCGCTGTTTAATGCCGACTCCAGCTCCCAAGATGTAAATGGGCAGTTGTAGGCCTCTGTATTCGACGAATCGAAGCACAGCCCTCGCCTCTCGGCAGCGACTCTTTGTCGCTGAAACCGAGGGTCAAAGTTAGCGGACGAAGTGACGGAGGCGAAGTTCTCCGCCAACAGCTGGGCTATGCTTCGTTCGTCGGTAACTACACGTCCTTGATCCAGTAATCCAGATACTGGTGGGCGGGAGTACCTTCCGGATATACGGCGAATGGACTCCCATACTTTGGATGATGATGTGGAACGATTGATTGTGCTCACAAAGGTCTGCCATGACCTTTTCTTGCTCTCCTTAATAACACGACGTGCCTTTGCTCTTGCAATACGGAACGCTGCCAGGTTGTCGGAAGTTGGCTGCAACCTAAATCGACGCAGCGCCCCGTCTACGACCCTGAATGGCGGAACGACATTCGTCGTTCCACCAGGGGACGGGCGTCCTTCGCAGCGTTCCGGAGCTTTTCGGCATTGAAACGTCAGCTGCCTGGTGAATCACTTCGGTAAAGTGATTCACCATCTCCGTAATGCCGTTACAAGGCCGGAGGCGTAGTGACTTGCGATACAACGGCCAATCGGCTTTGCTGACGTTCCATTTGCGTCGGTTATTGCCTACTCCGCGCTCGAACTCTACATGCATCCATACTGGGAAGTGGTCGCTCCCATGAAGGTCGCGATCCACCTCCCAATGCACGGAGTCCGCGATTGAGGGGGAGCACAACGAAAGGTCAATGGCAGAAGACGTACCGGAAGCAGTGGTGAAATGAGTCATTTGCCCTGTATTTAGGATACAAATTTCCTCCTGCTCTATCAATCTACCAACCACTCGGCCCCTGGGGCAATCGGTGGTGGAACCCCACAACGCACTGTGGGCGTTGAAATCTCCCAAAAGGAGAAAGGGCCGAGTGAGTTGTCGTATAATGCCAACCAGGTCGTCGTAGCCGACCAGACAAACTGGGTGGCAGATAGACAGAGCATACGGTCAGTTGGATTGGACCGTGTATTTTCAACCGCAACTGCTTGTAGTGAGGAGGTGAGAGCAATAGGTTCGGAGTGGACTGTGTTTCGGACAAACACAGCCACTCCACCCTTCGCTCGATCACCCTCGGTATCGTCCTTTCTATAGATGTCATACCCTCTTAGCACTGGCTGGTGTAAAGGTCTAAAATGTGTCTCCTGAAGACAGAGACACAATGGATTAGACCGTGCTAAGAGGTGGACTTCCTCTCTGTGAGCCTGAAAGCCATTAACGTTCCACTGAAGTATGGGAGCCATTCTAACTATTTAAACCACCCCCGCCCCGGTTCGGGTGGGTCCTCCGATGATGATTGCTGAAGAACGGAACCAGGTTCGTCCACCAGCATTAGAACGTCTTCGGGGTCCGAAGACGAATCTGCCTTTTGTACGGCCTCGGTGCCTGGCGGTTCTTTCTTCTTCCGTCCAGGCCTTCGCCCCCTTCCTTCCCTGCCAGTTTGTGCCCTGGGAGGAGAAGATGAAGGGGACTTGACAAACATACTGGGATCCGTATGTTTGAATTTCGGACCCCGAACCTTTTGCACTGTCTGCCATCCGCTGCCGGCAGATGGCGTTGCCGATGCTAATGCTGAAGTAGATGCTACTTCTTGTACAGGCACTGCTTCTGTTGTTGCAGAAGCACCAATAGTTGTAGCTATTGCAGCAGATGGCTGTTCTTTCGCTAGTGGACTTGATGAACCTGTTGCGTTTGTGGTCGGGTTTACAAAAGTGTTGCTGCCGACGTCAGAGGTCCTAGGTGTAATGACCTTTGTGGCATTGGCGCCACAATTGCATTGACATGAGCACATTGTACTTGTGCCCATGTCCGCAACTGTCGTCTGGGTGGCAACACTTTCTTTCCTGACGGGAGATGAAAGAGTCTTAGCGAAGCTGGTAGCAAAGATGGGAGGTGCTAGCGCCTTGTACCGCTTCTTCGCTTCGCCGTAAGGGATACGCTCTTTCGTTTTTTATCTCCTGTATCTTTTTCTCTTCAAGATACAATCGACACTCCCTGCTCCAGGCTGGATGTGCCCCGGAGCAGTTGACACACACCTGTGGGAGAGTACAACTACTACCTGGCTCGTGTGCAGCCTTTCCACATTTCCCACAGGTTGGGTTGCCCTTGCAGGTCGCCGTCGTATGACCGAACCTCTGGCACTTGAAGCAGCGCATGGGGTCCGGTACATACGGGCGCACATTAAGATTTAAATACCCTGCTTTGATGTCTTTGGGCAACGTTGGAGTGTCGAACGTCAGGACGAAGGTGGCCGTCTTTTCAAGACTGCCGTTTACCCTTCGTTTTATCTGACGAACCTCGACCACATGTTCGGATGCCCACTCCTTAAGGAGTACCTCGGACTCTAAATCAATTAGATCCCGGCAGGTGATCACGCCTTTACTTGAATTTAGAGTTTTATGGGGTTCGCATTTTACTGCGAACTCCCCGAGCCTCTCAGACTTAAGGAGCAGGACAGCCTGCTTGTGAGTTGACGTTTCAAGCAACAGTGTTCCGTTCCTCAGCTTCTTAACTGATTTAAGGGTTCCCACTAATCCCTCTAAACCTTTTTGTATGTAAAATGGAGAGACCTCCTCAAAAGATCCCTCCAGCCTTTCCATTATAATGAAGGCGTTATCCAATAAATAACCCTTCCCGTTACTGTTGTTGTCCTGGTCACGGGGAGGGCTTTCCACCCTGGCCCGCTTACCAGTTTTTTGGGCGTTGGAGTGACATTTCTCCTGCGGATTGCCCAGGCCGCAGGAGGAGGTGTTAGGTTTATTATTTTTCCTCGTTTTGGTCCCACGAGTTCGGAGGAACTAAATGTCGAGTGACGTGGAGCCCCCGCATCACGCCACCAAGCCCAATACAACAGGGGTGCGGCAGGTGCCCCTGAGGTTGTACGCTAACGGATGGTTTGCCTCACCACCCATCCACCTCCTCGGCACGTTACTCACCTTGAGGTTGAGGGGTTTTTTATAGAGGTTTTTACCGTCCTCGCGATCCGGGCGATGAAGCCAAGATCCCCGTTCTCCTAGGCACACAACGTTCCACCGCCACGCCCTACGGTGGTCGTTGAAGCATGGTAGGAGTTTACGGTGTGGGAAACTTGCGGCGCTCACAAGTTTCCAGCTCGGGCACCGCGGGTTCGCCAAACCCGTACCTGGCACTTGCGTACCAGGCCCCTGCGGGGACGAATAACTGAGTCGTACACGGGACTGCCAGGAGTTGTGGCAATATGTATATAGTGTCGCACCATGAGGAGACTCCGACGGATGGAAAGCGGCGGCTCGCCAGACTCAGCACAAATGCTGGGTATCGGGCTGGTGCGGTACGCACCTGTGGCGAGACGAATTCCTGCATGGTGGACACTATCAAGTATACGTAGATAACTGTCCCGTGCCGAACCGTATACAATGCAACCATACTCCAACCGCGACCGTACAAAGGCTCTATAAAACTGTAGCAGGCAGGAGCGGTCAGCGCTCCACGACCTGCCACACAGACACTTTAAAACATTAAGGGCTTTCATGGCTCTGACTTTGACATCTTTAAGATGTGGCAGCCATGTAAGCCTACTGTCGAAAATGAGGCCCAGAAATCGAACAGTTTCACTAAAACCTAAAACGGTGTTCCTCAAGGTGAGATGAGGTTCTGCTAAAAGACTTCTACTGCGGCTAAAAAGTACACACCGAGTTTTCTCAGCAGAGAAACGAAAGCCGGTGTGTACTGACCATTCATCCAGCCTGTTCAGCGTGAGCTGCAGCTGCCGCTCCGCGCTTATCAGGCTAGCTGATGCAATAAAAATTAAAAAGTCGTCAACGTATAAGGAGTACCGGATGGGCCTCCTTATAACAGTTGAGATGCTATTTATGGCAATAGCAAAAAGGGTCACACTTAAAGCTGAACCTTGAGGAACACCGTTTTCCTGAATAAAAAGGTCGGACACTTCTCTACCGACTCGGTACCGGAAGCAACGTCGAGATAAAAATGATTTTAAAAACAGGGTAGATTTCCCCTAAATCCCCATTCATATAACTGTTTTAAAATAACGTGCCGCCAGGTAGTGTCGTAAGCCTTTTCTATGTCGAAAAATATACCCACAAGATGTTGGCTGCGGATGAAGGCGTCTTGAATGGCCGCTTCCAGTAGGATCAGGTTATCCGTGGTGGAACGGAACTTCCTGAATCCACACTGGAAACGGCTCAACAGTTTACGGGACTCAAGACACCAGACGAGGCGGCGGTTCACCATCCGCTCTAGTGTCTTCCCGACGCAGCTCGTTAGGGCAATGCTACGGTAGCTACCTGGCAACAACTTGTCTTTACCTGGTTTTAAAATTGGGACCATCGTTGCTTCCTTCCACGAGTCGGGGAAGTGTCCTCCGGTCCAAATTTTATTAAAAATACCCAGCAGGTACTCTTTAGCATCTTTGTTAAGATGCCTCAGCATCTGGTACTGGATCAGGTCAGGCCCTGGCGCAGTGTCTTTGGCGTTGTTAAGAGCCGACTCCAGCTCCCAAACTGAAAATGGGGTATTGTAGTCCCGTAATTCCGACGAGTCGAAGTTAAAGACTTGCCTTTCGGCAGATGTTCTTCGTTGCTGGACCTGTTGGTCCAATCCGGCAGACGAAGTGATGGCAGCGAAATACTCTGCCATCAGCTGCGCGATGCTTCGCTCGTCGGTGACTACACGCCCCTGATCCAGTAATCCAGATACTGGCGATCGAGAGTACCTACCGGATATACGGCGGATTGACTCCCATACTTTTGTTGGTGGTGTGGAACGGTTAATGGTGCTCACGAATTTCTGCCATGATCTCTTTTTGCTCTCCTTAATCACACGGCGCGCCTTAGCTCTAGCAATCCGGAACGCTGCGAGGTTTGTCAGGTGTTGGGTGCAACCTAAACCGGCGCATGGCCCGTCTCCGGCCCTGAATAGCGGAACGACATTCATCGCTCCACCAAGGGACAGGCGTTCTGCGCTGCGCCCCGGAACTGCTAGGCATGGATATATCGGCCGCCCGATGAACTACTTCTGTAAAGTGTTTCACCTTGTCATCGGTGGTCTGGCGATGTTGGAGTATGACTGACCGGCTATAAAGTTGCCAGTCAGCTCTGCCGATATTCCATTTCCGTGTGTTCATTGTTTCGCTACGTTCGGACTCTACATGTAACCAAATTGGGAAGTGGTCGCTTCCATGTAGGTCACGATCCACCTCTGGGGCAATTGGTGGTCGAACCCCACAACGCGTTGTGCGCGTTAAAGTCTCCCAATAGGAGAAAAGGCCGAGAGAGTTGCCGCATGATGTCAGCCAGCTGACCGCAATCAACTGGTGATCCCGGCGGTAGATATATGGAGCATACAGTGAGTTGCACCGGTCCATACAGTTTCACTGCTACTGCTTGTAACGGAGAGGTGAGAGCTACAGGTTCGGAGTGGACAGTGTTCCGTACAAACACCGCCACTCCCCCCTTCGCTCGATCACCCTCGGTGTCGTCCTTTCGGTATGCGTCAAAACCTCTTAGCACAGGTTGATGTGTTGGTCTGAAGTGTGTCTCTTGAAGGCAGAGACACAATGGATCAGACCGTGCTAAGAGTTGTAACTCCTCTTTGTGAGCCACAAAACCATTAATGTTCCATTGGAGTATGGGAGCCATCCTACCGATTTAATTTCACCCACCCCGGTTCGGGTGGGTTTTCAGTCTCCATCTGCTGAGGAACGGGACCAGTCTCGTCCACCAGCATTACAGATTCCTCTGGCTCCGAAGAGTCAGACGTCTCCGACTCAGGTTCCCCATCTACTACTTCCTTCACCTTCTTTTTCCTCGACCTCTTTTCCTTCTTCTCCCTGCCAGTAGGTAGTCTGGGAGGGGACGAAGAGGGAGATTTGATAAACTGAGTCGGGTCCGTCCGCCTAAACTTCGGGCCCCGGATCTTCTGATTACCTCCTTTAATAGATGTAGCAGATGGTAATGCTACAACTGTCAAAGTGCGCGGTGGAATTGGAGGTGGCGCTACTTTGACAGCTACTGCTGCTGGTGGTGGTGGACTATAAGTGACTGCTGCTGGTGTAGTCGAGGTCGCAGGCGTACTACTACCGACGTCCGCGGTCTTCGATGTTGCGACCTTTGCGGGATTGGCACCGCATTTGCATTCACATGAGCACTTTGTGCTGGTGCTCATGTCCGCAACGGACGTCTGGGTAGCAGTACTTTGTTTCCTGACGGGAGTTGAAGTCATCTTAGCGAAGCTAGTTCCAAAAATTGGAGCGGCGAGCGACTTGGCCTTCTTCCTTGCTTCTGCATAAGGGATCCGCTCTTTTGTCTTCAACTCCTGTATCTTGCGCTCTTCAAGATACACTTGACACTCCCTACTCCAGGCCGGGTGCGATCCCGAGCAGTTGACGCACACCTGTGGTAGCGTGCAACTTACTCCAGGCTCATGTGCCCCCTTGCCGCACTTACCGCACGTGGGATTGCCCTTACATGACGCCGTCGTATGTCCGAACCGCTGACACTGAAAACAGCGCATCGGGTCCGGAACATACGGACGGACGTTCAGGTTGATGTAGCCTGCTTTTATGTTCTTGGGTAGTACTGGAGTATCAAACGTCAGGACGAAGGTGGCAGTCTTTTCAATACTGCCACTAACCCTTCGTGTGATCTGACGTACCTCGACCACTTGCTGTTCCTTCCACTCCTTAACGAGTTCCTCGGTCCCTATGTCTATCCGGTCACGGCAGGTGACAACGCCTTTTGAACTATTCAGGAATTTGTGGAGTTCGCAATTGACTGCGAACTCCCCGAGCTTCTCACAGTTAAGGAGTTGGGTAGCTTGCCTACTGGTTGTAGTTTCCAGCAGCAGCGTCCCGTTCCTCAGCTTTTTCACCGAATTTAGGGTCCCTACTAGACCCTCTAGCCCCTTTGAGATATAAAACGGTGAGACTTTTTCAAAGGTTCCTTCCACCCTCTGCATCACTATAAAAGCGTTCGCAAGCGAACAAACTTTTCTGTCACTATTACCATCAGAAGCGGGGGGGCTATCGACCCTTACCCACTTCTTAGAACTGGGTGTATTGGGTTTAGCCTGCGGCACACCCGTACCGCAGGGTTTGGTAATTTTTGTGGAAGACTTAATTTTGGTCCCACGAGTAAAACCAGTTTAAAAAGAAGCGCTAATACAACAGGGGTGCGCAGGTGCCCCTGAGGTTGTACATTAGCGAGTGATCTGCCTCTCACCCATGCACCTCCTCGGCACGTATCCGACCTTGAGGTTAAGGGGTTTTTTTATAGAGGTTTCTACCGTCCTCGCGATCCGGGCGATTAAGCCAAGATCCCCGTTCTCCTAGGCACACAACGTTCCACCGCCACGCCCTACGGTGGTCGTTGAAGCATGGTAGGAGATTACGGTATGGGAAACTTGCGGCGCTCACAAGTTTCCAGCTCGGGCACCGCGGGTTCGCCAAACCCGTACCTGGCACTTGCGTACCAGGCCCCTGCGGGGTAAAAGACTTCTGCTATGAGTAAAAAGTACACACCGGGTTTTCTCGGCAGAGAAACGAAAACCGGTGTGCACTGACCATTCATCCAGTCTGTTCAGCGCGAGCTGCAACTGCCGTTCCTGCAACTGCCGTTCCGCGCTTCTCAGACTGGACGATGCAATAAAAATTAAAAAGTCGTCCACATATAAGGATAGACAATGGGACTCCTTATAATGGCTGCAATGCTATTAATAGCGATGGAAAAAAGTGTTACGCTTAAAACTGATCCCTGAGGGACACCATTTTCCTGTATAAAAAGATCCGACACTTCACTACCGACTCGGTACCGGAAGCAACGACCAGATAAAAACGATTTTAAAAAACGGGGTAGGTTACCCCTAAAGCCCCATTCATGTAACTGTTTTAAAATCACATTCCGCCAGGTAGTATCGTAGGCCTTTTCAAGGTCGAAAAAAACATCCACAAGGTGTTGGCTGCGGATGAACGCATCCTGTATTGCCGCCTCCAGGAGGATCAGGTTGTCCAAGGTGGAACGGAACTTCCTGAATCCACACTGAAAGCGGCTCAGAAGATTACGGGATTCAAGACACCAGACGAGGCGGCGATTCACCATCCTCTCCAGTGTCTTCCCCACGCAGCTAGTCAAGGCAATACTACGATAACTACCTGGCAACAATTTGTCCTTGCCAGGTTTTAAAATGGGAATTAATGTTGCTTCCTTCCACGAGTCGGGGAAGTGTCCTCCGGTCCAAATGACGTTAAAAATATCTAGAAGGTACTTTTTAGCATCCTTAGTGAGATGCCTCAGCATCTGGTACTGGATCAGATCAGGCCCTACTGTAGCCGAAGGAATAGCGGCTGTAGCTACTGTAGCGGATGGCTGTGCTATAGCTGGTGGACTTGGTGGACCTGGTTTCTTAGTGGCCGAGGTTGCCGGCGTGTTACTACCGACGTCCGCGGTCCTAGGTGTTAAGACCTTGATGGGTGTGGTACCACATCTGCACTGACATGAGCACATTGGACTTGTGCCCATGTCCGCAACGGACGTCTGCGTAGCAACATTTTGTTTCCTGACAGGAGCTGACAACGTCTTCGCGAAGCTGGTTGCGAAGACGGGTGGTCCTAAAGCCTTGTAGCGCTTCTTCGCATCCCCGTAAGATATCCGCTCTTTCGTTTTCAGCTCCTGTATCTTTTTTTCTTCCAGATACACCCGATACTCCCTACTCCAGGTTGGATGTGACCCAGAGCAGTTTACACACACCTGTCGAAGGGTGCAAGCGGCACCCGGCTCATGCGCCGCCTTACCGCATTTCCCACAGGTGGGGTTGCCTTTGCAGTTCGCCGTCGTATGACCGAACCTCTGGCACTTGAAGCAGCGCATGGGGTCCGGTACATACGGGCGAAAGTTTAGGTGTAAATACCCCGCCTTAATGTCTTTTGGCAACGTTGGAGTGTCGAATGTCAGGACGAAGGTGGCAGTCTTCTCCATACTGCCGCTAACCCTTCGCATGATCTGTCGAACCTCGACCACATTCTCCGATCTCCACTCCTTAAGGAGTTCCTCGGACTCTAAATCCATCAAATCGCGACAGGTGATCACGCCTTTGCTGCTATTCAGAGTTTTATGGAGTTCGCACTTTACTGCGAACTCCCCGAGCTTCTCACACTTAAGGAGTGAGAGAGCCTGCTTATAGGTAGATGTTTCTAAAAGCAGGGTCCCGTTCCTCAGCTTTTTCACACTTTTTAATGTCCCGACTATTCCCTCAAGTCCTTTTTGAATATAGAAAGGAGAGACCTTCTCAAAGGATCCCTCCTTTCTTGCCATTATAATAAAGGCATCATCAATAAAATGACCCTTCCTGTTACGGTTTTCCGATTCAGGTGGGCTTTCAACCCTCACCCGCTTGTTGGAACTGGGTGTGTTTATATTAACCTGCGACACACCCGGGCCGCAGGGGTTTTTGGTTTTTTTGTGAGGCTTCATTGTGGTCCCACGAGTTAAACCAGTATAAAAAGAAGCGCTAATACAACAGGGGTGCGCAGGTGCCCCTGAGGTTGTACGTTAGCGAGTGATCTGCCTCTCACCCATGCACCTCCTCGGCACGTATCCGACCTTGAGGTTGAGGGGTTTTTTATAGAGGTTTTTACCGTCCTCGCGATCCGGGCGATGAAGCCAAGATCCCCGTTCTCCTAGGCACACAACGTTCCAGCGCCACGCCCTACGGTGGTCGTTGAAGGATGGTAGGAGTTTACGGTGTGGGAAACTTGCGGCGCTCACAAGTTTCCAGCTCGGGCACCGCGGGTTCGCCAAACCCGTACCTGGCACTTGCGTACGAGGCCCCTGCGGGGTCGCCCGCTGGAAGGAGCTGCTCCACGGCTGAACGGTCGGTTTGACCAGCCGGAGCTTATTATGCTCAACTTCCAGCCACTGCCTCTGCCAAACATCAAAAATAAATCTCTTCGCCACCGAGGCAAGGTCTGACTTTGGGACCGGTTCAAAGTCGGTTCTGACCTTGTCGCAGGCTAACTTGGCAGCTTCATCAGCTGCCTCTTCCCTCTGATTCTCACATGGCACGGTACCCAGCAGAATAACACCTCCTTTCCACGAGATTGAAGGGAAAGGAGGGCGTCCTGGATGTCCTGGACTAGACGATCTGCTGGATACATATTTCCTATGGCCTGAATACAACTGAGGGAATCACAGCATATGATGAACAACTTATCGCGCATTACTTTCATATGCTGGAGCGACTTCAACACGGCATAGCATTCGCAGTGTAAACGCTGCACCTACCGTCCAATTTGAATGTGTAAGTCGCTCGAGGGAACACTACGGAGCAACCAACTCCGTTAGCCTTCTTAGACCCATCCGTATACACCGGGGTAAACGTGTGATACTGGTTTAAAACATCTCTAAAAATTCTGATAAAAACATTATCGGCGGTACACAGCTTGTTGTGCCGCGATAATTCTAAAATTGTTCTGCGCCTCTTTAAAAGCCAGTGAGGAGATTTACTCCAACCCTGGTGATAGAAAGAAGGAAGCTCGGCTCCGTATTGTTCTAAAATAGCCTTTGTACGGTAGCTGAACGGTTTAGTGGCTCTATGCCGGTTGGTATAGAGCCGCTCGTAGTTGGGATGTAGCACTATGTCGTGCACGGGACTGCCAGGTGTTATGGCAAGGTGCAGGTAGTGTCGCACCATGAGGAGTTGCCGGCGGATGGTAAGCGGCGGCTCGCCCCAGTCAGCACAAATGCTGACAATAGGGCTGGTGCGATATGCACCTGTGGCGAGCCGAATTCCAGCATGGTGGACACCATCCAATACACGCAGATCGCTGTCCCGTGCCGAACCATAGACAATACAGACGTATTCCAACCGTGACCGTACAAAGGCTCTGTAAAATTGTAGCACGCAGGAGCGGTCAGCGCCCCATGACCTGCCACACAGACATTTTAAAAGGTTAAGAGCTTTTAAGGCCCTGGCTCTCACATCCTTTAGATGCGCAAGCCAGTTAAGCCTTGTGTCAAAAATGAGGCCCAGAAATCTAACAGTATCGCTAAAACTTAAAACGGTGTTCCTCAGGGTAAGGTGAGGCTCTGTTAAAAGGCTTCTGCTGCGAGTAAAAAGTACACACCGGGTTTTCTCAGCGGAGAAACGAAAACCGGTGTGCACCGACCATTCATCCAGCCTATTCAGCGTGAGTTGCAACTGCCGCTCAGCGCTTCTCAGGCTGCACAATACAATAAAAATTAAAAAGTCGTCCACATATAAGGAGTACCTTAGGGGACTCCTTATAATGGCTCCTATGCTATTAATAGCAATGGCAAAAAGCGTAATGCTTAAAACTGACCCCTGAGGGACACCGTTTTCCTGAATAAAAAGATCAGACTCTTCACCTCCGACTCGGTACCGGAAGCAACGACCAGATAAAAATGATTTTAAAAAACGGGGTAAGTTTCCCCTAAAACCCCATTCATGTAACTGTTTTAAAATCACATGCCGCCAGGTAGTATCGTAGGCCTTTTCAAGGTCGAAAAAAAGACCCACAAGGTGTTGGCTGCGGATGAACGCATCCTGTATTGCCGCCTCCAGGAGGATCAGGTTGTCCAAGGTGGAACGGAACTTCCTGAATCCACACTGAAAGCGGCTCAGAAGATTACGGGATTCAAGACACCAGACGAGGCGGCGATTCACCATCCTCTCCAGTGTCTTCCCCACGCAGCTAGTCAAGGCAATACTACGATAACTACCTGGCAACAATTTGTCCTTGCCAGGTTTTAAAAATGGGAATTAATGTTGCTTCCTTCCACGAGTCGGGGAAGTGTCCTCCGGTCCAAATGTCGTTAAAATATCTAGAAGGTACCTTTTAGCATCCTTACTGAGATGCCTCAGCATCTGGTACTGGATCAGATCAGGCCCTGGAGCAGTGTCGTTTGCGCTGTTTAACGCTGACTCCAGTTCCCAAGATGTAAATGGGCAGTTGTAGGCTTCCGTATTCGACGAATCGAAGCACAGCGGGCGCCTCTCGGCAGCGACTCTTCGTCGCTGTAACCGAGGATCAAAGTTAGCAGACGATGTGATGGCGGCGAAATTCTCCGCCATCACCTGCGCTATGCTTCGTTCGTCGGTAATTATACGTCCGTGATCCAGTAACCCAGATACTGGTGGGCGGGAGTACCTTCCAGATATACGGCGAATGGACTCCCATACTTTCGATGAAGGCGTGGAACGATTTATAGTGCTCACAAAGTTCTGCCACGACCTCTTCTTGCTCTCCTTAATAACTCGACGCGCCTTAGCTCTGGCAATACGGAACGCTGCTATGTTGTCAGATGCTGGGCACAACCTAAAACGACGCAACGCCCGTCGGCGACCCTGATGGCGGAACGACATTCATCGTTCCACCAGGGGACGGGCGTCCTTCGCAGCGTTCTGGAGCTCTTCGGCATGGAAACGTCAGCTGCACGGTGAATCACTTCTGTCAAGTGATCCACCTTATCCTGTATACTGCCACAGGGTTGCAGTTGTACAGCACGGCAGTAGAGCTGCCAATCTGCACAACTGACGTTCCATTTACGTCGGTTATTTCCTCCTCCACGTTCACACTCAACGTGCATCCAAATAGGGAAGTGGTCCTCTACCATGAATGGTCGCGATCCCGTCCACTGCACGGAGTCCGCAATTGAGGGGGAACACAAGGAAAGGTCAATGGCAGAAGACGTACCGGTAGCAGTGGTGAAGTGAGTCATTTGCCCTGTATTCAGGATACAAATTTCCTCCTGCTCTTCAATCTACCAACCACTCGGCCCATGGGGCAATCGGTGGTTGAACCCCACAACGCACTGTGTGCGTTGAAATCTCCCAAAAGGAGAAAGGGCCGAGTGAGTTGTCGTATAATGCCAACCAGGTCGTCGTAGCCGACTGACACACTGGGTGGCAGATAGACAGAGCATACGGTCAGTTTGGATTGGACCGTGTATTTTACCGCTACTGCTTGTAATGTGGAGGTGAGAGCAACGGGTTCGGAGTGGAAAGTGTTTCGGACCAACACTGCCACTCCTCCCCTTAGCTCGATCACCCTCGGTATCGTCCTTTCGGAATATGTTCATATCCTCTTAGCACTGGCTGGTGTAATGGTCTGAAATGGTGTCTCTTGCAGACAGAGACACAAAGGATCAGACCGTGCTAAGAGTTGGACTTCCTCTTTGTGAGCCTGAAAGCCGTTAACGTTCCACTGAAGTATGGGAGCCATTCTACCTATTTAAAACCACCCGCCCCGGGTCGGGTGGGTCCTGCGCATGCGATTGCTGAGGAACGGAACTATGTTCGTCCACCAGCATTATGTCGTCTTCAGGGTCCGAAGACGACACTTGTTCTAAGGCCTCGGAGTCGTGCGGATTTTTCTTCCGCCGAGGCCTGTTCCCCTTCTTCTCCCTGCCAGTTGGGGAACTGGGAGGAGAGTAGAAGGGGACTTCAAGAACACAGTGGGGTCCGTGTGTTTGAATTTCGGACCCCGAACTTTCTGCACAGTTTGCCATCCGCTACTGGCAGATGGCGTTGCCGTTGCTATAGCTGCTGCAGGTAATGCTTCTGCAATGGGTGCTCTTTCTGCTGTTGCAGAGGCACCCACGACTGTAGCTACTGTAACGGATGGCTGTGCTTAGCTGGTGGACTTGCTGAACTTACTGTCGATATGGTCGAGTTGTCAGAGTGTTGCTACCACGTCCGAGGTCCTAGGTGTAATGACCTTGATGGGTGTGGCACCACATCTGCACTGACATGAGCACATTGGACTTGTGCCCATGTCCGCAACGGACGTCTGGGTAGCGACACTTTCTTTCCTGACGGGAGTTGATAACGTCTTCGCGAAGCTGGTAGCGAAGACTGGTGGAGCCAGAGCCTTATACTGCTTCTTGGCTTCGCCATACGAAATCCGCTCTTTCGTTTTCAACTCCTGTATCTTTTTTTCCTCCAGATACAATCGACACTCCCTGCTCCAGGCTGGATGTGCCCCGGAGCAGTTGACACACACTGTGGGAGCGTGCAGCGTGCCTGGCTCATGAGCCGCCTTTCCGCACTTCCCACAGGTGGGGTTACCCTTGCAGGTCGCCGTCGTATGGCCGAACCGCTGGCACTTAAAGCAGCGCATTGGGTCCGGCACATACGGGCGGATATTCAAATTCAAATATCCTGCCTTGATGTTTTTGGGCAACGTCGGAGTGTCGAACGTCAGGACGAAGGTGGCTGTCTTCTCAAGACTGCCGTTAACCCTTCGTTTAATCTGACGAACCTCGACCACATGTTCTGTAGACCACTCCTTAAGGAGTTCCTCGGTCTCTAAATATGAGGTCCCTGCAGGTGATGACACCTTTACTAGAATTTAGAGTTTTATGGAGTTCGCACTTTACTGCGAACTCCCCGAGCTTCTCGCACTTAAGGAGTTGGACAGCCTGCTTTTGGGTGGATGTTTCCAAAAGCAGAGTCCCGTTCCTCAGCTTTTTACCGATTTGAGGGTACCCGCAATACCCTCTAAACCTTTGTTTACATAAAATGGAGAGATCTTCTCAAAAGATCCCTCCACCCGTGTCATTATAACGAAGGCGTTATCTATAAGAAACCCTTGCCGTTACTATTACTTTGTTCAGGAGGAGGGCTTTCAACCCTCGCCCGCTTTTTGAACTGGGTGTATTTTTATTTGCCTGCGACACACCCGGGCCGCAGGGGTTTTGTTTTTTTTGAGAGGAATTTTGGTCCCACGAGCAAAAACATGATAAAAAGAAATGCTGATACAACAGGGGTGCGCAGGTGCCCCTGAGGTTGCACGTTAGCGGTGATCTACCTCTCACACATGCACCTCCTCGGCACGTGGCTGACCTTGAGGTTGAGGGGTTTTTTATAGAGGTTTTTACCGTCCTCGCGATCCGGGCGATGAAGCCAAGATCCCCGTTCTCCTAGGCACACAACGTTCCACGCCACGCCTTACGGTCGTTGAAGCATTTGCGGCGCTCTCAAGTTACAGCTAAGGCACCGCGGGTTCGCCAAACCCGTACCTGGCACTTGTGTACCAGGCCCCTGCGGGAAGTAGTTTCAATTTCTGACACAATAAAGTGCGCATAACAAGTTTTAAAGTAGAGCCACCAAGTGATTATTACTGTAGGTAGAATTTCCTTGGTACTAGCAGTATGGAGAAAATAAGTTGGAAAAACAAAGGAAAGAATGATGAAGTCTTGGAACGAGTAGGAGAGGAAAGGTCCATTAAAAACAATAAGGAACAGAAAAAGTAAATGAATTGGCCATATGATGAGGAATAAGTGCCTGGTTAAAACCGCTTTTAAACGAAGAGAAAAGAAGAGGTCGGCGAAGAAAGAAAATGATTGATGACATCATGATATGGGAAATGTATAGAGACTAAGAGAATGGCGGAACAAATGGAGGCTTGGAAGGGTGTCACTCTGAATGGATCTGCTGAATAGTAGAAAACCCATGATAATGAGAGTAAAACAGTTTTTCGTTCATATTGTTAAAAAAAAAAAAAAAAAAAATGTACCTTCAGTGGTGGGCTCCAGGGTGATTCGTTTGTAGGAAGGTTACTTTTAAAATTGCCACCCCGTAGAATTGTTTCTTTCATCTTTAGCTCAAAAACAAAGAATAAATCAGCAACAATAAT